>CM056049.1:494406953-494616953 GCA_029574335.1 Rana kukunoris | reverse complement strand
ACAATTTTGCATACACACCATCGTTTTTTCACAAAAAGCGAGGTTACGTTCACCACTCTTTTCCATTGAAGCTCGCTTCATAACTAGCTTCTGGGCATGCGCGGGTTGAAAAACGTCGTTTTGAACGACGTTTTTGCTACACACGGTGACTTTTTGTGAAACAAAAAAAACGACGTTTTGAAAAACGACACAAAAAATTCAAGCATGTTGGAATTTTTTTTTGGTCGTTTTTTTGAAGACAAAAAACAACATTTTGCCCACACACGATCAATTTAAATGACGTTTTAAAAAACGTCGTTTTTTTTCATCGAAAAAAACGACCGTGTGTACGCAGCATTAGAGTAGGAATACAGCTGTTTATATCTTGAAATGAACAGAGTTAGTTACAAATATTTTAGAGTGATGGAGCACTGAAATAAGCTACAAGAGGCAGAGCATGATTTACACTGCAGCAAATTTTAGAAATTCTGTAGCTGAGGCCCAGCTGCAGAAAGATTATGTGTGTAGCAGCTTTACAAAACTAGAGCACTGGGATAGGTCAGGAGAGATCACATGAGCTGGTAATGGTGGCAGGCCAGCAGAGGTGGCTGGAGCTGGTAATAGTCACAGTACAACAAAGGTCTCAGTGGTGGCAGTCCAGCAGATGTGGCAGGAACTAGTTATAGTGCCAATCTCAGACCAGGAGAATGGGCAGAAGCTGAAAATCATGTCACACCAGAAAAGTTGGCTGGGGTTGGTTGAGATGGCAGGATCTGCTAATGGTGGCAGGCCAGTAGAGGTGGTGGGAGCTGGTGATGGTGGCAGTCCAGCAAAGGTGGCAGTAGGTAATGGTTTCAGGACCAGAGTACAAGTAAAATGTATTCAGTAGCATACACTGCAGGTTTTTTGTGGCAGTCTTAGAGGGGTAACGGAAGCTGGTAATGGTGGAATTGGCAAGCAAGAAATTTGGCAGTAGATAGTAAGACCCCTTTTATACTCTGCTATTTTTACCGCTGATTTGCGGCGCATTTCGGCCGCTAGGGGGGGACGGTTTTCCCCCTCGCTAGCGGCAGAGAAAGGGTTAAAACCGCCTGCAGGTATAGCCACGCTGTCCCATAGATTTCAATGGGCAACATTGAATACATAACAAAAAAGTGTGAAACAACTGAAAATATATGTCATATTCTAGGTTCTTCAAAGTAGCCACCTTTTGCAGCAGACACATCTCTAGAACAACTGTTAAGAGGAGACTGTGTGAATCAGGCCTTCATGGTAGAATATCTGCTAGGAAACCACTGCTAAAGAAAGGCAACAAGCAGAAGAGACTTGTTTGGGCAAGTGTAGCCAGCAGTTTGAGGCCATTGTTGCACATGAACTTGCATGGCACAAGATGACATGGCGTTAGCCACCTCTTGGCCTGCCCTTGAACTTTTGGAAATACAGTAGAACCTCGGATTACGAGCATAATCCATTCCAGGAGAATCCTCGTAATCCAAAGTACTCTCTTTGATATCAAAGCGAGTTTCCTCATTAAAGTCAATAGAATCTAAAATAATTTGTTCCGCATTGACTTCAATGGCATGCAATACCGCATGCGACCAGAAATAGGGGGTGCCGGAGAGCCTCGGAAACAGCCAGAAAGACCCAAGGAGAGTTCAGATGACCTTGGCAAACCTCGGAAAAACTCAGTTCCCGAGCATTTCCGAGGTTTCCTGAGATTAGCCCAGCTGTCCTCGGGCCTTTCCCTGCATTTCCGACCGCATCCGATCGGCTGCGATCGGTGGTATTCAGCTCCGGCGCCCCCCCCCCATCTCTGGCCAAACGCGGTACTGCAAACCGCTTTGGCTTGAATCCTGCTCGTGTTGAGAGACAACACTCGCAAACCAAGTTAGGATATTTTAAAATTCAGTGCTCGTATTGCGAAACGCTCGTTAAGCGCGTTACTCACAATCCGAGGTTCCTCTGTACAAGTTAAAATGTGGCTGTACCAGTAAATTTTGGGTGTCATGTCAGTAAAATTCAATCTAGTAAGTTGGCAACACTAGACTGGTGGCTCTGATGAAATATAAAGATATCTCCATGGCACGCCAGACTAATATACACTCAATTGCAGGGTGGTGGAGAAACTGGTGGATGGCATCACAGCAATAAAGTAAAATACTCCAGCCAAGGTTTAGTGTAATGACAGTACACCACTCACTCCCACACAAAGCCCATGATTAAGCCCTGTTGTGGGTGAAACAGATTTGGGCATGACTTTGGGAGGGAATGAGTGGTGTGCTTTCATTGCAAAAAAAACCCTTGGCCTGGATTCACAGAGATGGGTGCATATTTACACCGGTGTAGCGCACACATAGTACGCTACACCGGCACAGTGCGGAGAGGCATGCACTGAATTCAGCAAGCTATTGCTCCCAACTCTGCGCCGGCGTAGCATACATTTCGAATTGTCTGTATGACAATTGTCTGTATGTGTGCATATGCTTCATAGCATAAACATGCAAACCCCAGTGACCTAAGTGCTTGGCCGGGATTCAAAAAGACTGGCATATCTTTCGGCTGGCATAGCGCATCTCATATGCACTACGCCACCGTAACTTAGAGAGGCGAGGACCGTATTTAGAATCAACTTGCGCCCTAAGTTACGGCAGCGTAGCATAAATGGGCAGGCGTAAGCCTGCGTATTTCAAAGTAGGCAGGTAGGGGGCATGTTGTATGATAATGAAGCGTGACCCCATGTAGATGCATGGCCGAACGAACGGCGCATGCGCCGTCTGTGGACGTAACCCAGTGCGCATGCTCAGAATCACGTCGGATAGAATGCATAAGATATGCCGAACACTGCCTATGACGTGAACGTAATTTACGCACAGCCCTATTCGCTTACGACTTACGCAAACGACGTAAACAACGGAAAATGTGACGGCTGTTCCGATGTCCATACTTAACATTGGCTGCGCCTCATATAGCAGGGGTAACTTTACGCCGGTCGAACGCCTTACATAAACGACGTATATCAATGCGCCGGGCGCAAGTACGTTCGTGAATCGGCGTATCTAGCTCATTTGCATATTCAACGCGTAAATCTACAGAAGCGCCCCTAGCTGCCAGCATATATATATGCACCCAAGATACGATGGCGTAAGAGACTTACGTTGGACATATCTTGGAAAAATTCAGGTGTAACTGCCTTTCTAAATCGCCATAAAGATGCGACGGCGCAGATTTGACATTACGTCGGCGTATCTGGAGATACACCGCCGTAAAAGCTTTCTGAATCCGGGCCTTTATGTTTAAATTCAAAGCTGGACCATTTTCAATTAGTCAGATCATGCCCATCCATCACACTGACCTGTGATATCTATGGCTGGTTTGAGGCCGCGTACACACGTACAAGAACCTCGTCGGGCTAAACTCATCGTTCTGTCCGACGAGGTTCTCAGCCAGCCGCCGAGTTCGTCGACCAGGCTGTCGAAAAAGGCGTCAAGCCATTAGTCCCGATGGCCTATCGAGGTAATAGAGAACCTGCTCTCTATTTTGGCTTGACGCCTTGCTCAACAGTTTGCTCGGCGAAAACGTACACACAATCGAGCTTCTCGGCAGAATATGGATTCTGCCTAGAAGCTCAGTCGTGTGTACGGGGCCTGAGACTCACTAGACTAAGTAAATTATTTATAATCGGCTAAAATCTTTTTAAACTTCAACAATGCAAAGCACACCCATATGAACAAACAGAACATGATCCTCCCTATACAGTCAATATCTTGTACGTGGCTTCTTATCTACTGTCAATATTTTTATATGACCAGTGCAGGATTCCTCATTATTTCCTGCTCATTGGGAGATTACAGAATAGAAGTTCAAGATTAATGGACAAACTCTGCAGGTAAAACACATTGTCAAGATATAAACAGTTCTGTCATCTACTCTGGTAATAGACCACTGCTTTAACTTCGTCTTGGGTGTCTATTTCTGAATATAGGTTTTAAAAAGTATAAGTTCAGCTTAAAAAAAAAATAATAATAAAAATTCATATTTTTGCAGGTAAAAAAATGTGCATTTATTATTATTTTTATTGGGATAATGTAAAGCATTGTGCCCACAATGCAGGGCTCTTGTAGACTGTCAGGCCACGTACACACGATCAGACATGTCCGATGAAACTGGTCTGCAGACCAGTTTCATCGGAACAGTTCGATGGTTAGTACACAAAAGCATCGGACCAAAAACCTGCGCATGCTCAGAATCAAGTCGACGCATGCTTGGAAGCATTGAACTTCGTTTTTTCATCACGTTGTGTGTTCTACTTCACTGCATTCTGGTCTGATCGGATTTTGGTCCGAGTTTGATCAGACCGGTCTGATCGTGTGTACAGGGCCTCAGTGTAAGCTGTCTGCTCATGCCTCATACAAGCAGAAAGTTACACACTGACAGGAAGCATCAGTGAACAACCTAGAGTGCTCAACAGGGAACTGGTAGTTCATTAAGAACTACAAGCTGGAGCTGTGGTGGCTCAAGGTGATTGGCACTGCGCTGACAAGCCATTCACCTCTGCAGCCAAGGGTTCGGATCCCGGTCTCGGCTGCATGTGAATTGAGTTTGGTGGTCTCAGCCCGACTCCCGGTGGGTGCGCTATGCAAGGTACGCCTGTGCTTAGTACGCCCACCCCCCCCCCCCCCACAAAAACCACCACACTTGCACGCACACGAAATTGGTTTAACAAGCACGCACTTTGGCCATGCGGTCTCCTAAAAGTGTAGGACCTACAGGGCTGACTGGGTGGGCTAGACCCCCTCACTCCCTCATAGGTGGAGTCTCTCTGCCCCGTTGGGCCCCAGTTGGGACTCCCAAGAGGAGCAGGTAGGGCAGGGTGAGTGGGAGGCCCCCCTCACACCCGCCATTGCCACCAGGGGGCATGGAGAAGGATGGCAGATTGCCTCTGGGGTCACACACAAAAATACACTTAAAAAAAAAAAAAAAGAACTACAAGCTGACAGCCGCAAAGACTGTTGGTTCTTGTAGTTCTCCCATTCACAGAGCTCTGTGAATAAATCATGCGTTGCAAAACCCCTGCATGGATGCGTCTTTTTAAAATTATAACAGCAGGCATGGGAAGAAGACCCCTAGCAGCTGCAGCAGTAACATGAATCTCTGATATAAAGTGCTAGAGAATAAAAGTGCTTAATACGAAATGTGTATAAAGCAGCTAAACTTCTGTAGTGTTGCCAGCACCAATGAATGTGTGTATAGTATAGTGAAGCAGCGCTAAATGTAATTCATTGGGATTTTGTGTGATAGACCAACACAAAGTGGCACATAGTTGTGAAGTGGAAGGAAAATAATTAATAGTTTTTAAATTTGTTTACAAATAAATATCTGAAAAGTGTGGTGTGCATTTATATTCAGCCCCTTTTACTCTGATACCCCTAACTAAAATCTAGTGGAACCAATTGCCTTCAGAAGTCACATAATTAGTAAAAAGAGTCTACCTGTGTGTAATTTAATCTCATTTTAAATACAGCTGTTCTGTGAAGCCCTCAGAGGTTGGTTAGTGAACAAAAAGCATCATTATGGCTAAGGCACACACCAGACAGATCAGGGATAAAGTTGTGGAGAAGTTTAAAGCAGGATTGGGTTATAAAAAAAATATCCCAAGCTTTGAACATCTCACAGAGCACATGTTGGATCCATCATCCGAAAATAGAGTATGGCACAACTGCAAACCTAAGATATTCCACCTAAGCTGACAGGCTGGGCAAGGAGAGGATTAATCAGAGAAGCAGCCAAGAGGCCCATGGGAACTCTGGAGGAGCTGCAGAGGTCCAGAACTCAGGTGTTTTTTTTTTGGGGGGGGGGGGGGGGGGGGTTTTGGATGAGAGTAGTTGTATGTACGCGAAGATGGTAGAACTCCTGGAGGAAGACTAGGGGAAAGAATTATAGGAAGAAAGAAAGTTTTTATATAGTAATAATAATAATGGACTCTGGCTAACATACAGGAGAAGAAGCAATTGTTTGTCAATGTATAAATGAATAAAAAGAAATTGAAAACAGAACTCAGGTGGGAGAATCTGTCCACAGGACAACTATTAGTTGTGCACTCCACAAATCTGGTCTTTATGGAAGAGTGGCAAGAAGAAAACCATTGATGAAAGAAAGCCATAAGAAGTCTCGTTTGCAGTTTGCGAGAAGCCATTTTTGGCCTAAAAGCAAAACGCTATGTGTGGTGGAAAACAAACACTACAAATCACCCAGAACACAAACTCCCCACTGTGAAACATGGTGGTGGTAGAATCATGTTGTGGGGATGCTTTTCTTCAGCAAGGATAGGGAGTCACAGTCACAGTTTATGGGAAGATGGATAGAGCCAAATACAGGGCAATCTTAGAAGAAAGCCTGTTAGGCCGCTTACACACGACCGTTCCATCCGATGAGAATTTTTCATCGGTTCACCGCTGGAGCGGCCTGATGGTCTGATGTGCGTACACACCATCAGTTCAAGAACCGATCGAGTCCAACGCGGTGATGTAAAATACAACGACGTGTAGTGAAAAATGAAGTTCAATGCTTCCAAGCATGCGTCGACTTGATTCTGAGCATGCGTGGGTTTTGAACTAATGCTTTTGCGTACTTACCATCGGTTTTGACCGATCAGTAGGTGCCCATCGGTCCGATTTTAAAGCAAGTTCTACATTTTTGGACTGAAGGACAACAGACTGATGGGGCGTACACACGGTCGGTTTGGACTGATGAAACTGAACTTCAGTCCGTTTTCATCGGTTTGGACCGATCGTGTGTACGCGGCCTCAGAGTCTGCAAAAGACGTGAGACTGGGGTGGATATTTACCTTCCAACAGCCCTAAACATACAGCCAGAGCTACAATGGAATGGTTTAAATCAAAGCATTTTCATGTGTTAGAATGGCCCAGTCAAAGTCCAGACTTAAATCCAACTGAAAATCGGTGGCATGGTTTGAAAACTGCTGTTCACAGACACTTTCCATCCAATCTGACAGAGCTTGAGCTATTTTGCAAAGAAGAATGGGCAAAAATGTCACCCTCTAGATGTGCAAACCAAAAAAGACTTGCAGGTGTAATTGCAGTAAAAGGGGTCCTACAAAGTATTTACTCAGGGGGGTTGAATACAAATGCACACCACACTTTTCACATATTTATTTGTAAAATATTTTGAACACCATTTTCCTTCCACTTAACACTGACGTGCCACTTTGTGTTGGCCTTTCACATAAAATCCCAATAAAATACATTTACGTTTTTGGTTGTAACATGACAAAATGTGGAATATTTCAAGTACTTTTTCAAGGCACTGTATACATAAGGAACCAGCAGAAGAGTCTAGGTGCTGCTCAGGTTAGAAGAAGACTAGAAGACAGGAGAATTGGCAAACAAGGCATGCATAGGTATTTTCCAAATAAATTGCATAAAAGCTGTTTTGATAAAAAACTGGGGCCAGATTCAGGTAGATCTGCGCATTATTGGACCGGCGTAGCGCACCGCCTTTACGTTAGACTGGCGCACTGTAGCGGCGCAATCACCCTATTCTCGTCGCTTTTACGCAGAAATTAGCGCCTGCGCAACGTTATTTCTGAGGCGCAAGGCGGAGTAATACAAATTGGGAAGGACGTGGGCGTGTTACATTAAAATGAGCCGTGACCCCATGCAAATGAAGGGCCGGCCGGCTCGCGCATGCGTGATTGAAGCAGACCATGTCAGCACCTCTGTGCGCATGCTCACAACTCGGGAACAGCGCAATCAGTGAAATTGGAAGTGGACTAGGGCAACGTTCTGAACTACGCAGACAGCATAAATAGACAGACACAAACACAGTTCCTTTGCAAAAGTACATCCCTTTGTATCCCTCCCTATACAGCAAGGTGCTTTTGTTCTGTTGTTAGTTGCGTTGTGTTTTGTCTTTGTGATATTTGTGGACTGTGTGATCTTGTGTTTGGTAGAAGATATTTGTAAGTGATTTTTGGTGACTGCTTGTGAGAGTTTTTGGTTGTTATTTTTTGGTTTGTTTGCTTTCTTGCTTGATTTTTCCTGTTTGTTTTTGTGACTGATTTTTCCTGTTTGTTTTTGTGACTGATTTTTCCTGCTTCTTTTTCTGACTGATTTTTGCTGACTGCTTGGGAGTGAGTTTTTGTATGAGTATGACTGAGAGGAAGAGGAAGTTAAATTTTACTTTGGGGGAGAAACTAATTCTTGCCCGGGCCATCTCCGAATATGGGCGTTTCCTCCACGGCCAGGAGGAGAGAGATTTTGGACAGGATTACTGACCAGGTGAATGCATCTGGGGGGGGGGGGGGGAGAGGAGACCCGCACACGATCAGGGATTGAAAAAAAAATCAATGACCTCCGGCGTCTGGTCAAAAAGAAGCTGGCCAAAATGCTAGCCCATGCCAGGGGCACAGGAGGGGGCCCACCATGCCCTGTTAGGCTCACAGCGGAGGAGCGTGCGGTGGCCCAGACCTTTCATAGGCAAGAAGTGGAGGGCCTGCCCGGCTATGACTCAAGTCATGAAGGCGTGATGCCAGGTAAGGTTTTTTGGCCCTATCAGGTGTGTAGCATGTGTGGGGGAGGGGGTGAAAGGGAATATGTGGCAAGTGTGTGGATCCTACAACCTGTGAATGTTTTGTGTCATCCACAGATGAGCAGGAGGGTGCTGGGCCATCTGGGCTGACCGCACCATCCCAGCCTGATGAGGACCCCCGACAAGGCCGGAGTCCTCGGAGGAGGTAGAAGAGGAGGAGGTTGAGGAGGAGGAGGTTGAAGAGGAGGAGGTTGAAGTGGAGGAGGAGGAGTTTGAGGAGGAGGAGGAGTCCATGTCAGGCACTGGATTTTTGTTTTTAGAGGACTCTTCCCCTCTGGCTGGCAGCAGCCAGCCCTCCATAAGGGGTAGCCCCCCCCACTCTTCCCCCAACAGGGCTCCCCTCCCAAGGGGCTCCCCTTCTCCCCGGCCACAAGCCTCAGCTGGAGGCAGGAAGGCGACCCAGAAGACCAGGAGGCTGGCCGATCTCCTGCCCGCCACTCTGAGAAAGGACCAGTTCCGTCAGACCCGCCATATGGGAGAGGTCAGCAAGACTTTGGGGCGGATGGAGGAGAGCCTGTCCTCCATAAAGGAGACGCTTGGGGACCTGGACTGCCACTCCCGGGCTCTTACAACCTGCCTAAACCACCTGCAGACTATAACAGCAGGCGTGGGGCAGGATGTGAGGGCCCTCACCCAGGCTATCCAGGCCAATACAGCATCAATTAGTGCTGGGCTAGACAGAATTGCCGTGGCCTTGGAGGGCAGGCCGCCAGGTGGGCAGAGACCAGGGGCTGCTCCTCCTTCCCCGGTTTATACCCTCCCCCATGAGTCTCCCCTGAGGAGCCGGGGCCATGGCCGTGGGCGCCCCAGGCGTGGCTCACGTCAGAGGCATTAA
The DNA here is from genome assembly GCA_029574335.1 of Rana kukunoris. Taxonomy (NCBI): domain Eukaryota; kingdom Metazoa; phylum Chordata; class Amphibia; order Anura; family Ranidae; genus Rana; species Rana kukunoris. The sequence continues at coordinate 494,607,532 of CM056049.1, read as the reverse complement.
TTTGTTTTTCCCCTTTTTTTTGCCCTTTTTTCTTTTTTTTTTGCCTATTTTTATTTATTTTTTTGCCTTTTTTTGTCTTTTTTTTTTCCTCAATTTTGGTGGAGAAGGGTTCCCCAGAACCAGGGAGAAGTGATCCCCAGGTCCGTGAGAATGGTGTATGAATGTACAGTGACATAATTGGAGCCTTGGCGTGGCGTTGCTGCTCACAAGTCCTGCATGGTGGACTGGTGCCAATCCAATTTGATGAGGATGTGGTGTGTGTGTGCTAGAGACCACAGTGGTGTGCATGCATGCATTCTCATTGTGCCATGATTAATGTGTGTGTTTAACGTGCAAAGATGCATAATGTGAGCTGGCATGAGATGGGGTCATGAGATGGGGTCCCAGTGCATATGCAGAGTCACCTTGAAGGGAAAAGACAGGAGGATGTTAGTAGTGCATGTGCCCCTTGTGATGTGTGCATCATGGGGGGGGGGGCAGTCATGCCTGCCACCCATGTCACTCACCAACCAGCCAGCTGTCCCCATACATGTTCTGTTCGAAATCTGTGGGGATGGGGCTCTGATTGTATATGTAGCTGTCATGGGTGTCATGGGTAGTGTCATGTGTTGGGCTGGTGATGTCCTCCTGCAGGGTTGTGGGTAATTCCATGATGGCATGAGGGGTGAATCTGAAGATGCGAGACACCTCAGAATCACCCATGCCATAGATGTCTAGGCATGTGTGATATATCCTCTCCTGTGAAGAGTGAAGAGTGAAGATTGAGGGGCTTGTATCAGCTAAGAATATTGTATTAGATTAGATTAAATTGAAAAGTTGATATAAGCCAAAAAAAAATTAGAAAAAAAAATCCTGTGCCCTCCTCAGTGCCCTCCTCCTTCTTTGCTCATCTAAAGTCAGTAATATAGCTATGAGCATGGATGACACTGGCATGTTGGCATACAGTTTCTTGGGCAACACTAACATTGTTGCTTTATCTGACATGTAGACGAATTTTGTAATTTTAGAGCAGCTTTTATATGGTCTAATTTTAGACAGGACATTTAGCTGTTGCGCACAGCGCGTAGCGTGCGCTGCACCAACGTTCTTTTGTGGATCCCCGTAACTCCCTCATTAGCATATTTGAATAGCAAATCAATGGTGTGCCTAGCGCAGTTTTGCGTGGATGGATGCGCCTGTCTAACGAAATTACGCTGGACAAAAAAAAGTAGATTTCTTGCGTATCTCGTTTTGGGGATGCCGTGCATCGAAACGCACGTGCACAATTAGACTTACGCCGCGCATCTCCTGTTACGCCGGCGTAATCGCTCTGTGAATCTGGCCCCTGGTAACTAACCAATGTGCAGGCTGGAAAAAAACTGTTAAAACAAGAAGCTGCAAACTTGAACCAGGGAACATCTGCCTGACTATGCAGTATAGCAGAGGTCAAGGCTGTCTTAATGCCTGGGCACACTTGGGCACTGCCCAGGGGCCCCAGGTGCATGGGGGCCCCATAATAGTCTTGCATTACATCATTCTTGCCAACTGTCCTATATCTGCTAGGATAGTCATGCATTTAACTAAGTTTTCCCAGGATGATAGCCTTGTCCTGAGTGGCATGCCAGAACTTGTACTTTGCCCTTCTGCCTCCCCCTGTGCTCTTTGTGTTGATTTAGTCTTTGAATTATGGCATGTTTTCTTATTGTTTAAAATCTATTTTTTTACAAGTACTAATATATATGTATATGTTTAATTCTATCAACTATTTATACTTTAATTCTTGAGTAGGTACATACATTTGGGGCAGGCTGGCAGGGGCCCCAGTGCATTACTTTGCCCAGGGGCCCAAAATGCTATTAAGTCGGCCCTGGCAGAGGTGTATGAATAACAAAACTGTCAGGTAGGACAAACTAAAAAGTATTCCAGTTACTTATTTCACTGTTAGCTTTATCTGCTTTAAACAATGCTTTAGACTGAAATATCAAACTAATTATCACATTTTTTGTAGTGTATTGTTTTGGGAACTGCTCAGACATCTAGCAAGCATACCCTCTGGGTCCTCTCTAACCAGCATGTTGCCATCCAGTGAAAATGCCAGATATTTTATTCTAACCACCAAACCTTTCAAGATACAAATAAACTGAAGCCCTTGACTGTAAGAGCCACACAACCACAAGTGCTCACAATACCAAGTTGTGTGCTTTTTATGAGAGTGGATATCTATTTATGCAGCTGCTGTGCAGTCATAAAGCCTAAGTCATTTACAGGTCAGCAAAATCCTGAAAAGGATTGTAAAATGGCTGGGCGTTCCTATATATATCAGCTAATATATGATATTACATTGTATGATATACATTTTCCAAATATAAAAATGCAGGACTACACATGGAAAGTGTTGGACTGTGACGTCAACCAACAGCAGCAAGTAATATCTAAACCATGGTAATTAAATGGTTTATACGAATGTTAGCAATTTATTTATTTTACTATATTTTATTGTTCATCTATATTGTAAAACAAGACGATATTTTAACTTTTGTTCTGCCACATACAAAAGTTATAAAATATGACAGTATATTGTAAAATACGCCAAAAAAAATAAAAGTTAACTGCTACCACTTAGAAAATATGTGGTATTGCAACTAAGTTATAGTTATTCATACCAGCCAACTTGCTATTCACTTAATACTCCTGACATATATGTGTTATACTGCTGTTTATTACATGTTATTATTGCTGCTTTAAGTAGGTTGGTTTGGTACCCGTATGTATGTAGTGGCTAAAGTGCTTGCAAGGACTCTCACTGCCTGCCACTCAATTCAGTGCACAGAAAAGAAAGCAATTGCGTGAACACTAAAACAATTTAAGGGATAAAAGTATTTTTAATTTTGCAAATCAGTTTAATACTGGGGATTGGCTGATCCTTATTTATTTGTTATGTTATGTTTTGAATTTAAAAATGCTTTAATACAATCCCTTAAAAACACAGGTACGTTTTTCCTTGCCTGCAGCAAACTATGTACACTTATTTAAAGTGGTGGTACTAAAGTTAATTTTTTTAATTTTTTTTATTAACAAGCATGTTATACTTAAAGGAGTTGTAAATGCCTTTTACCTTAAGGTAAAAAAAACATCTGATGTTTGCTGGCCCCCAGCCCCCCCCCTTTTACTTACCTGAGCCCTCGAAGGTCCCGTTGTGAATGCACAGGCTTCTTGACCGGGCTTTTCGGCTCGTTCATTGGAAGATTGATAGCAGTGCAGCCATTGGCTCCCGCTGCTGTCAATCAAATTAATGACACGCGAGCCAGGGAGGGGCCAAGTGATACAGTCGATGGCTATAGCCACCGACTGTATCACTGTATCACAGGAGCTCGTCCGCAAGCTAACCCCCTTGTGAGAGCGCTTCCCAGAACGGCATTAGCTGATGCAGGGAGGAACCAAGACAGCCACTGAGGGACCCCATAAGACGAGGATCAGGGCCACTCAAAACGCAAAAAACCTTCATGCCCTGTACACACGGACAGTTTTCCTGGCCAAAAGCTGTCATGGCAGTTTTCCCGATGGTAAAACTGGTGGTGAATACGAGGCATCAGACTGTAGAACCACTTTAAAGGGGTTGTAAAGATACATGTTTTTTCATTTTAATGCATTCCATTCATTAAGGTAAAAAAACATCCGAGGATTAACGGCCCCCCAGCCCCCCTGTTTACTTACCTGACCCCTCAAAAGTCCCACACCGTGAATGCTTTGGCTTCTCGGCCAGGCTTCTTGGCTCATTTATTGGTTGATTGATAGCAGTGCAGCCATTGGCTCCCGCTGCTGTCAATCAAATCAATGATGCGGCACGCCGGGTGCGGGGCCGAGTGAAACAGTCAGCCGCTATTGATGGATTTTCTAGTGTGTTTTGGATTCTTATCGTGTTGAAAAACCCATTTCCAGTTCAAATTCAACATTTGGACAGCTTTTTCTTAACACACCTCTTTTGTAAATGAATTGGTAAAATATCTTTCTTATTCTTACAGTAGAATAATTAACTTGAAATCATTTGGCAATCTTTCTAAACCCCCTGCCAGACTCATAGACACCCATGTCTTTCTTTCTGAGGGCCTTCAGGAGCTCTATTGAATTTGGCATTATGACACCACACACTTCAATAGTAATCATAACTACAGACCCTAAATGTTTGATCTGTTCCACATGCATAAGGAAGTTCTAATCACTGACACCTAATATCAGTGCCGGAACAAGGCCATCTAGAGCTCAGGGCGAACATGCCAAAGTGTACTCATCGCCAGACCATTTGGGCTCTGTCCGAGGGCCCCATGCCACATCATGTTTGCCAGCCTCAGTAAAACCAGGGACAGTATTTGAAAATCTGTGTTTTTTTACATCTGTCCCTGAAATGTCCCTTACCGCCATCCTTTTGGTCTAAAAATCCCAAGATTATAGCTGCCCCACCTCTCCAGTACCTTCTCAGTGTCTGTGTGTACTGTGTGTGTGTGTGTGTGTGTGTGTATGTGTATTCTGTGTGTATGTATACTGTGTGTGTGTATATTGTGTGTTTCTGTGTAAATACTGTGTATGTATACTGTGTGTGTATTCAATACTGTGTGGTCCCATAATCTATTGCCTGGGGGGCCCATAATCTCCTATTGCCCGGGGGCCCCATAATCTCCTATTGCCTGGGGGTCCCATAATCTCCTATTGCCCGGGGCTCCATAATCTGCACGCTTACACTAAGCATAAGTTCCCTCTCCTCCCCGGAAAAGTTCACCCCCTGCTGAAATCCCCCTCCCAGCAAAATCTTTGCTTCTTCATTCCCAAAACTCTCAGCTAACTGCTATGCAGACATTACTGGCAATGCAGGCCAATGTCATGACAGCATAATAGCAGAATGCCTACTTCTTCCAAGTGAATTCTTACCAGTGTGAATGGAGTACATATGAAAGGAAGGCATTGGATTGATATTGATCAGCTGATGTGGCAGTGTGGCAATGGACGTGGTATACTTGGATTTTGCAAAAGCGTTTGATACAGTTCCCCACATACGGCTCATGTGTAAGGTAAGGTCTACAGGATTGGATATAGCAGTTTGTAAATGGATAGAAAACTGTCTGAAAGACAGAATTCAGAGAGTTGTGGTTAATGTTTCTTACTCTGAATGGTCCAAGGTTATCAGCGGTGTACCCCAAGGTTCAGTGTTGGGTCCCTTACTTTTTAATATGTTTATAAATGATATTGGGTCTGAGATCAAAAGTAACATTTCTGTCTTTGCAGATGACACCAAGCTATGCAGTGGAATAATGTCCTTGCAGGATTTCTCCAATTTACAAGCCGACCTCAATGCTCTGTCTAATTGGGCGACTAAGTGGCAGATGAGGTTTAATGTTGATAAATGTAAAGTTATGCACTTGGGGGCTAAGAATATGATAGGGGGAGTTCAACTGGGGGGATCTGTAGTGGAGAAGGATCTGGGGGTTTTAGTTGATCATAAGCTCAATAATGGCATGCAATGCCAAGCTGATGTTTCCAAAGCGAGCAAAGTCCTTTCTTGTATTAAGAGAGGTATGGACTCCAGAGATAGAGATATCATTTTGCACCTGTACAAATCATTAGTAAGGCCTCATACACACGATCAAATCTGTCTGCTGGAAACGGTCTGCTAGACCGTTTCAGCAGACAGATTCGATCGTGTGTACGGGCGAGCCGACGGATTTGGCCACCGGACAGATTGGAAAGCATGCTTACCAATCTGTCGGCTGGGAACCCGTCCGCCCGACATGTCTGCTGGTTAGTACGCTAACCAGCAGACATGTCTTCTCGCACACGCGCCGAATGGTTTCGACGCATGCGCGGAAGTGTTTTACTTCCAGGTGCGGTGACGTGGCGGCGTCAACGTCACCGCCACGTCACCGACACGTCAGCGCGCTGTCTGCTGGCGGCGATTTTGGTTTGCTCATGTGTACCAAAAAACAAAATCGACCGATTTGAACAGATAGATTGCCTCGTGTGTACGAGGCCTAAGACCTCATCTGGAATATGCAGTGCACTTTTGGGGTCCAGTTCTCAAAAAGGATATCAGAGAACTGGAGAAAATGCAGAGAAGGGCAACCAAATTGATAAGAGGCATGGAGGAGCTCAGCTATGAGAAAAGATTAGAAGAACTGAATTTATTCACTCTTGAGAAGAGGAGAATAAGGGGGGATATGATCAACATGTACAAATAGATAAGAGGTCCATATAGTGAACTTGGTGTTGAGTTATTCACTTTACGGTCAACACTGAGGACAAGGAGGCACTCTTTACGTCTGGAAGAAAAGAGATTTCACCTCCAAATACAGAAAGGTTTCTTCACAGTAAGAGCTGTGAAAATGTGGAACAGACTCCCTCCAGAGGTGGTTCTGGCCAGCTCAGTAGATTGCTTTAAGAAAGGCCTGGATTCTTTCCTGAATGCACGTAATATAACTGAGTACTAAGATTTATAAGTAAAGTTGATCCGGGGGTAAATCCGATTGCCTCTCGGGGTATCAGGAATGAATTTTTTCCCCTCCTGTAGCAAATTGGATCATGCTCTGCTGTTTTTTTTTGCCTTCCTCTGGATCAACTGTGGGTATAGAGTTGAGTGTATGGGATTGTACTGTGTTTTTTATTTTGTTTGTTTATTGTTTTATGGTTGAACTGGATGGACTTGCTATGACTAACCTGACTAACTATGTACTGTATTTATTGGCATATAACACTCACTTTTTTACCCTGAAAATAGAGGGTAAACTGTGCCTGCATGTTATACGCAGGGGGCCTTGGAAAGTGTTTTTCCTGAAACTTCCCTCTTAAAGTTAGGGTGCATATTATACACCTGTGCGTGTTATACGCCGATAAATACGGTAACTATGTAACTATGTTTATGTGCTCAAATCACTTTATCCAGTTTTAGTTCGTATTTTGTAATTCTGTATATCATTTTGTAATTGTAAATGTAATTGAATTCAATTACATTTTAATTTAATTGTAATAGATTTTTTTGTAAATTTTGTAACTGTACATAATTTTGTACAATTTTGTAAATTATAATTGTGTTATTTTGTAAATAGGGATGACATACAGGTATTATTCTAGTCGTAATATACTCATCAAAGCCATTTTGTATGGTGAAGAACTACTTTTGAAAGAAAAAAAAAAGAACAATATGTGTAATGTCTGGCAGTACAAATGGAAGCCGAATTTCCTGCTGAGTGCAAAACATTATGGACACATAGGTAAGTTGTTCAACTTACAGTACCTGTTCACCTGTTACCTAGGTAAGGCCTGGAGTTGTCTTTTATTTATGTATTTTTTCATGTCAGTGACTACTAAAAATGCTGGCACATAGCACTTGGAACTGCACATTCAAGTTCAGGTTTCAAACCTTTATTTGTCAGAATAGTAAACCTCTTGGACATGCTCTCTGATCTACAAAGGGACACTGACTCTATAATAGGGCCTGTTCAGATGTGCCTTTGCCATAGTAACATAAGGAGAACTAGACAAGTAGCTCTTTCTTGCTGTACACTTCATTTTATTCTAAAAGAAAAAAGAAAAAAAAAACGCACAAAAGAAAAAAATCAAATGGACACGTCAATTCTTTACTGGTAGGTTACATTGTTTATTTACTGAAAAAAATATGTTTAAAAAGTAAAACTTAACTTAATATTTATTTTCTTCTTGTCAGATTTTTCATGATTTATTGTCACAGAACATTAAATCACGGCACTGCGTCACTTTAACTGACAATTGCGCGGTCGTGCGACGTGGCTCCCAAACAAAATTGATGTCCTTTTTTTCCCACAAATAGAGCTTTCTTTTGGTGGTATTTGATCAACTCTGCATTTTTTATTTTTGCGCTATAAACAAAAATAGAGCAAGCATTTTGGAAAAAAAATGTTTTACTTTTTGCGATAATAAATACCCCTCCCCCCAAAAAAAAATATATATATATAAAAAACTTTTTTCCCCCTCAGTTTAGGCCGATGCGAATTCTTCTACACATTTTTGGTAAAAAAATATTGCAATAAGCGTTTATTGATTGCTTTGTGCAAAAGTTATAGCGTCTACAAAATAGGGGATAGTTTTATAGCATTTTCATTAATATATTTTTTTTTACTAGTAATGACGGCGATTTTTATTGTGACTGCGACATTATGGCGGACACATCGGACACTTTTGACACATTTTTGGGACCATTGTCATTTTTACAGTGATCAGTGCTTTAAAAATGCACTGGTTACTGTGAAAATGACACTGGCAGTGAAGGGGTTAACCACTAGGTGGCGCTGTAGGGGGTAATTGTTCCCTAAGGAGTAATTCCCTAAGGAGTAATTCTTACTGTAGGGGGCGTGGCTTGCTGTGACATGTCACTGATTGTGTTCCCAATGACAGGGAACAGGATCAGTGACTGTCACTAGGCAGAAGCGCTCGCAACAACTGCTTCTTAAAGGGGACGTACAAGTACGTCCTTTTGCCTGCCAGTGCCATGCTGCGGTATATCTGTGTGCGGCAGGCAGCAAGCGGTTAATGCAACACACCTAAAGGCCATGTCTGTGTCTCTGTACAAGGCCATTCACAACATCGCCCCCATCTACATCAAAACCCTATCTGCAGATATTGCCTAAATCGTCCCTTTCGCTCCTCTCAGGACCTCCTGCTTTCTAGCTCCCTTGTTACCTCCTCCCATGCTCGCCTTCAGGACTTGTCCAGAGCCTCTCTCATCCCCTGCAACTCCCTGCCTTGGTATGTCTGAACAGCCCCTACCCTGTACACCTTAAGGAGATCCCTGAAAACTCATTTATTCAGGGAAGCCTATCCCACACCCACCTAACAACCATCCCCGAGCCACCCCCATTAAATTATTCTCTGCAGCTATTACCTTTTGTACCACCACACCCTCCCTTTAGAATGTAAGCTCTATGAGCAGGGCACTCCTGTATCTTCTGTATTGAACTGTACTCTAATTGTGCTGTCCCCCCCTATACATTGTAAAGCGCTGCGTAAACTGTTGGCGCTATATAAATCATGTATAATAATAATAATAATAGTGATGTCACATTTGCAATCCAGCTTGGTGACAATGCATCAGGGTCAGGAACACTTTACAGGGCAAAGACAATACTAGCTACATCCATGATGTCTGATGAGTCGCTCTGTTGCTGGCAAGTGACAGTCTAAAGAAATAGGGAATATCCAAGCAACTTGGTTACAGGTAATTAAAAACACAACGTTGGACTGGTAGAAGAAAATAAAGTTTAAAGTGGTTGTAAACATTAGACATAAAGTATGAACAAAATATCCCCCTTGTATAGTGTATACTCAATCAAGAGCACTAAGCGGTATATCTGTCTGCTGGCAGGTGCAAAGTTAGACGCTGGCAAAAAAACTGTCAGACAAACTGTGTAACAAAGTAAAAAGTATATAAATTGGCACGCTATACGTGATGCTGTAAAAGTTATTGTTAGAAAAAATAAATGATCAAGCGAATAACAGTGCGATCCAAAAAATATAAAAACATATAGTCCAACGTCAGATATAGAAAAGGCATATACAGTATCTCACAAAAGTGAGTACACCTCTCACATTTTTGTAAATATTTTATTATATCTTTTCATGAGACAACACTGAAGATATTATACTTTGCTACAATGTTAAGTAGTGAGTGTACAGCTTGTATAACAGTGTAAATTTTCTGTCCCCTCAAAATAACTCAACACACAGCCAAATAATGTCTAAACCACTGCCAACAAAAGTGAGTACACCCCTAAGTGAGAATGTTCAAATTGGGCCCAAAGTGTCAACATGTTGTGTGGCCATCATTAATTTTCAGCACTGCCTTAACCCTCTTGGGCATGGAGTTCACCAGAGCTTCACAGGTTGCCACTGGAGTCTGGAGTCCTCTTCCACTCCTCCATGATGACATTGCGGAGCTGGTGGATGTTACAGACCTTGCGCTCCTCCACCTTCCATTTGGGGATACCCTACAGATGCTCAGTAGGGTTTAGGTCTGGAGACATGCTTGGTCAGTCCATCATATTTACCCTCAGCTTCTTTAGCAAGCCAGTGGTGTCTTGGAGGTGTGTTTGGGGTCGTTATCATGTTGGAATACTGCCCTGTGGCCCAGTCTCCAAAGAAAGGGGATCTTGCTCTACTTTAGTATGTCACAGTAAATGTTGGCATTCATGGTTCCCTCAATGAACTGTAGCTCTCTAGTGCCAGCAGCACTCATGCAGCCCCAGATCATGACACTCCCACCACCATGCTTGACTGTAGGCAAGACACACTTGTCTTTGTACTCCATCTGAACCAAAAAAGTTTATCTTGGTCTCATCCGAACACAGGATATGGTTCCAGTAATCCATGTCCTTAGTCTGCTTGTCTTCAGCAAACGATTTGCAGGCTTTCTTGTGCATCATCTTTAGAAGAGACTTCCTTCTGGGACAACAGCCATGCAGACCAATTTGATGCAGTGTGTGGTGTATGGTCTGAGCACTGACAGGCTGGCCCCCCCACCCCTTCAACCTCTGCAGCAATGCTGGCAGAACTCATGCGTTTATTTCCCAAAGACAACCTCTGCATATTAAGCTGAGCATGTGCACTCAACTTCTTTGGTCTACCATGGCGAGGCCTGTTCTGAGTGGAACCTGTCCTGTTAGACTGCTGTATGGTCTTGGCCACCATGCTGCAGCTCAGTTTCAGGGTTTTGGCAATCTTCTTATAGCCTAGGCCAGTGATAGCGAACCTTGGCACCCCAGATGTTTTGGAACTACATTTCCCATGATGCTTTTGCACTCTGCAGTGTAGTTAAGCATCATGGGAAATGTAGTTCCAAAACATCTGGAGTGCCAAGGTTCGCCTTCACTGGCCTAGGCCATCTTTATGTAGATAATAAAACAAAAACACATATATAAACAGGGAGCAGCTGCGACTATTCAGAATGTGTTATGACACTTCATGAAATAAATATATACCAAATATATAAGTAACAATAGACTTGTGTGAATACAATAGTGACAACATTTCATAAATATAAATAATAATATGCAAAAAGTCCACATGCATGAAAAAAATTCTTGAATGCTGACAAAACATGAATACCAAATTACGTCATTATCTGTGACACTCTATGCAGGGTATACGTGCTGAAAATATTCACCACCACCTCAGTGTGCAGTGCCTGCTCACCTCAAAGGAAGACCCCCTTGGGTCTATGGGCGCTTTCAGCGATAATCCAAAAAGGTCATCCAGATCGGGAACGGATTTCAGCTATTCGTTCCAGGATTAACACAACTTCTCCTCATAAAATCAATTTCTCAAGGTTCAGCTTCTCAAAGCAAATAAAAAATCCTCAATCACGCAAGATTGAATACATTTCTTTCTCTATTTATAAAATCTTAAACAAATGGGAAACTCTCCTCCTTATTGCACTTCCTCAACTCCGAGACACCAGAAGTGTTGTCACCGGTGTCTTCCTTAGGAGGAACTCGCCAACCCCCCCCCCCCCCATCCACCGAGGCAGCCAGGTAAATATTGGCGTATAACACACACCCATGATGTGCCCTCTATTTCCAGGGGGAAAAAGTGAGTGTTATACGCGGATAAATATGATCTCTTCCGAATCTCTATTAAATGCCCAGAAAAAGGAGAAGCAAAAGACTAATGAGCTCATCCCTCTGTCCTCCTATCAGCATGCTCCTTGCACCAGCAGAGCAAAACTAATTGGCTACCTGCACTGCTCCTCAAAGTTCTGCTGTCCGGGGACTGCAAGCGTCTGATACACATTTAGGTACTTTTAGTGCTTGCATTAAAAATATATAATAATGACATATGAATAAATACAGAATTACCTTCATTTGTGTCTTTGATATTTACCTTGGTGTCTGGGCTTCCTAAATTGCCACAAATCTGTAGAGAGAGGTCATAAATGTTAACAGCTATTTTGTTACAACATACTGTTTCTTGGCGCTATAAATCATGATTTGTTTTCAACATTTTGCTACTGCATGGGGGATGGGCAAAATACACAAGAAAAATTAGTCAACAGGGTATGTGATTTTACTACTCACTTATTTACTTTGCATGTTTGGTGTCAAAACACATTTACGGTAAGTAAAGCGGTGATCTGTAATTACACATAAGAAATAATTTGCCTAGCATTATAAATTGACAGTACTTGGTAAGGGAAATCAGTTGGGCAAGAGAAGAAGGAACTTTCCTACAGCTTTTTATTATTGTCCAAAAATCGGTTGGGATTACAAACACTTGTAGTCTCCCAGCCTGGAACACACCTGGCAAGGTTAATAAATCATTATTAGACAGCATCAAAATGAACGTAAATTCAGTTGCAATAAACTTTATTGCAGGTGTGTGTAAAGTTAAATTGGATTGATTTTCAAAAAATGAGCGCGCCTTGAAAAATCACTCCTTTTTTAAAAGGCAACTATGTGTTTATAGGTATTTAATGTGTACACAGCTTCAAAGTTGCTACTTTAACATGTACCTAAAGATAATTTTAAATGAAACTCATGCATGTTTATATGTTTATTGTTCTCTAACTGTATAGCTTATGTACATTTATAGTGGTAGTCTATATATCAGCATGTGCAGTCACGTTAAAGTGGTCCTCCTTGCATTAAAATGCAAAGATCCACTTAAAGTGGTTGTAAACCCTTTTGCCGCGATGACGTCACTCCCGCGCATGCGCGCGGAGGCCGTCTGGTAACAGCACACTGACTGAATTTCAGTTTGCTCTAGTGTGCATGTGAAAAAAATATATATACCGTATTTATGGGCGTATAACAAGCACAGGCGTATAACACGCACACTAACTTTAAGGCCTCGTACACACAAGCGGATATGTCTGCTGAAAACAGTCCGATGGACCGTTTCAGCAGACATCTCCGATCGTGTGTATGGGCTAGCGGACAGATTTGTCCACCCTACAGATTTCAAAGCATGCTTTGAAATTTATCGGGTGGGAATGTGTCCGCCCGACATGTCTGCTGGTTAGTACACTTACCAGCAGACATGTCGTCCCGCACCGCCGCCGCGCCGCCGCCGAGTGAATTCGGCGCATGCGCGGAAGTGTTTTACTTCCTGGTGCGGTGACGTGGCGGCGTCAACGTCACCGCCATGTCACCGACACGTCAGCGCGCCGTCTGCTGGCGGGGATTTTGGTTTGCTCGTGTGTACACGCGAGCAAACCAAAATCCCAGCGGACAGATTTGTTCAAATCTGTCGGACGGACAGATTTGAACAAATCTGTCCGCTCGTGTGTATGGGGCCTTAGAGAGAATTTTCAGGAAAAATTCATTCCACAGCCCCCTGCGTATAACACGCAGGCACAGTTTACCCTCTATTTTCAGGATAAAAAAGTGAGTGTTATACGCCAAAAAAAAATACAGTAGTCGCGCTAGATCTCAAACAACCCTTGAAAGGGGATGGTTACTAAATTACTACCACTCTATAGGTATCAAATATAAAGTGTAAAAAAACATACAGTGCAAAACAATAAATGTAGACCAATATGCTAAAAAAAAGTGCCAACAATCAAGTGACCATGTAGAAATGCATGAAATTAGAAATGAACATAAGAGTCCATATGTGACTTCAGTGTGAATGTACACCCATGTGATGATCCAAGAACTGGACTCTCTTCACAGAGTCTAAAAACCAAAGTGAAATCCACCACCATCTAGTAGGTAAACTACTTACCAGAGCCAATGGTCCCTTATGACATAGGACCCAAACCAGCATGTGTATTACTCCCAGCAGACAATGGGCAGCCCCATTGTCGGATCTGTGAGCGCTCGAAACCCAGAGAAGCGGCGGCACCGGGGCCCAGGCAGTAGCAGCTCCCCGAACAGCATGCCGGAACATCAACCTGTGAGCCGGGGGGGGGGGGACAAATGGCATGTTATTATTCCCGTGTACTCTGTGGGTATGTGTGCATGTGCCAATGACATCGGCACATGCAGGGGATAGGGGATATCTCCTAAACCGTGCAGGTTTAGGAGAAATCCTGGGTAGCTACAGGTAAGCCTTATAGGCTTACCTGTAGCATAAAGTGGTTGTACAGGGTTTACAGCCACTTTAATTGTTAGGCTCCCACCTTCCATGTGAAAACACCCTTTACCAATTTACTGAGGAAGCCGTTTTTTTTATTTTATGGCATACATGCTAAAATTCACTTTTTGTTACATAAACATTCACTTAAAGCCCCAAAACATTTTAGGGTATATTCATCAAAAAAAAAAAAAAATTGCCCAACATTCACATAACTTTTACCCAAGATTAACCCATTTTCTAATGGGATATTATGAGGAAATGGGTGACTCCTGGGTAAAAGTTGTGAGAATTGTGTGATTTATAGCGTGTCGTTCTGGTGGGGACAGCTGGTCGTAAGTCCGAGTGGTTGTTAAACGGGTAGGCCGTTAAACAAGGAGTATCTGTACTGTATATTTTCTGAAAGCAGAAGACCCTCAGAATAAAATGATGGTAGTTGCAAGTATGGGGTCTAGTTATCTTCTCTTTTTCTTTTGCTTGAAATTCACACAACTGTCACCCAAAATTAACCAATTTTTCTAATGGGATCTTATGTGAAAATGGGTGACTCCTGGATTAAAGTTGTATGAATCTTGAGGGAAGACGTTTATAAATAAACCTTTATATATTTTCTGAAAGGACCCACAGAATAAGATGATGGTAGTTGCAAGTTTTTATTTAGCACAACATTAATGCACCTGTTTCAAAATTAGAAAAAAAAAAACATTTAAATTAATTATAGTGTGGACAAGAACAATAAAATCTCCAAAATTTCAGAATTTGGTGTAAATTCTCAATGGTTATGCCTTGATAAAAAAAAAATTATGAGAATGCTTCGGGCTTTCACATTGAAGATTACAGGGCACGATTTTTTCAGGCGGTATAGCAGCGCTATTTTTAGAGCTGTACCGCCTGAAAAATGCCCCAGTGTGAAAGGGACCTTACTGTTATTAGCCCTGTCCAACTTAGCTATATGAAATGCTAACACCTGACCCATATGCTATAGAGATGAGGAGGTGTTCTCTAGTTCTAACATACTTCCTGTCCTTGGGTAACCCAGCTGCTCTTTCATTTGCTACAATAGTGACTTGTGAGTATTATTTCCTTTGGACAGAGAGTTTATTAATGGCAGGATAAATATAAAGAATACTAATCCTGAAAAATTAATGCAATGCATCCACCACCTCTATGGACTGGTAAGCAGGGATGGACTGACCATTGGGACTACAGGGAGTTTCCCGGTGGGCCGATGGCTCAGTGGGCCAGTTTCAGTGACAGCGGACCGGCTCCTCTCCCTTCCCGCAGTGCTCACCTCCTCTCCTTCTCTGCAGCGCTCATCTGGGGGGAAAAGAGAAGTAGGGGAGGACCAGAGGAGCACGAGGGAGGGGACAGACAGCTGACTTAACAGCTAGGGCCTGGGAGTTTCTCACTTCTGCCTAATCTTGTCCCATAAGGGGGGGCACCAAACTGATTCTTTGCCCCGGGTGAAATAATGTCTAGCTTCCCCACTGGTACTGCCTATAAGAGTACCAGTGTCAGCCGTTCTACTCTAATAAAGTAGAACGGCTAGTGGCTAGTCAAGGGGGAGAGGGTGTGGGTGGCCGGGGGGGGGGGGGGGAGTTGTCCGGCCACAATGGGAGAGACCTGTCAAAGTGGGCCAGTCTGGGTGAAGTCCAGGGCCAAATTTTTGTCCCAGTCCAACCCTGCTGGTAAGCTATACATAACATAACATACATAACATACAAATATACTGTATGTGTTCTTAGATTTAGATACACTTTATAGTGAATGCCAACTTATAACAAGATGACAGATTACACTGCCCAAGTGCCAAACTCCATGGCAGCAAATCCAAACCTCAGTGCGACAATAAGGCATGCATTTCCAACAAATGACAGTCCTACAAACTGCTTGGCACAATAAAATGAAGAAAAAGAGAGTGGGGGACTAATAAAAAAGAACAAAGAAATGTATAATAGGAACAAAAGTGGAGTTCTGGCTTCATTGATTAATCAGTACAGACAACAACTCCATTTTTGTCTTATAACTAATTCAAAAACAGTTTGGCACACTTATCTCTCATAGACGATAGACTATAAACTGTCTAGGAGGGGGGTCTGGCACTGCCATGGACGAATCCAGTTGCACACAGCTTAACATAACTACAATGCTACAGCTTGACAAACCAAACAATTGCACTATACTTGTGGTTTTGGCAGTGGGTAGCATCCTGCGGTCCTGGCAGTTTACCAGCATATGCCTTATAAATAAAGTAAAAATTTATTATTATTAATACTATTATTACAGTAAAACCTTGGTTTGCGAGCATAATTCGTTCCAGAAACATGCTTGTAATCCAAAGCACTTGTATATCAAAGCATTTTTTTACAGGGTATAAAAAACATGAGAGGCACCTCTAAGTGTAGCAATAATTTGCTAAATGTTGTACCTTCATTAAATGTAACCATATTTCTACACTTAGAGGCTTCTCTCTTCTTTTTTATACTCATTTGTGACATGACGCTACTCTTATATCAAGACATCGCTTGTATATCAAGGCAAAATGTATTAAAACATTTTGCTTGTCTTGCAAAACGCTCGCAAACCAAGTTACTCTCAAACCAAGGTTTTACTGTTTACAGGATTTACCAGTCCCGACATGCCTGTGGCATAACCTTACCTGCACACCCCTCATCCCTCCCATCCATACCAGTGGCGGCCCGTCCCCCCTCCCGCAGTCACAAAAAAATAAAAAATAAATAAAATAAAAAACGGGCCCTCTAAGAACTTTTATTCTGCTAAAATGTCATTTTGACATTTTAGCCGAAGTTCTGGCGGCCGTCTATAGAGGGAGCTGCAGCGCCACCCCCTCTCGCAAATAACACACGTTCAATGCAATGCATTGAACGTGAGTTATTGTTGCCAGCTATAACAATGGAAAAGAGTGCAATCAGCGCAAAAATAACACAGAGATCAAATTATGAATGGTAATATACTAATGTGCTAATAAAAGTAAGAATGAAAAACAACTCCCAAAGTGGATTTCATATGGATGCAAGCTGAACACCAAAGAAGGACAATCACAAAATCCCAGAAGTACATAAAATAAAGAAAAGAGTGCAGCGCAAACCTAAATTGAAATGGTAATAATTATGCTCATACTAGTGAAAGTGAACACCAAAAAAGGAAAAAATGAAAAAAATTGTCCAAATTTGCAATAAGCAAGCAACATGAAAAATAAATCCTGCGACCAGATAATAAGAGTATCTTCACCACGTGACTGGAAAACCAACACAGAATGTGACCCCTTCACCAGTAAGGATGGGTACTCTCACCTCACAGAAAGACCTTTGTTTTACCAAAGGTCTAATAAGCTTAGATCAATGGTGGAAATCCAGAAGGCTCAGAGATGTATACTATTCAGCCGTAGGACCCGGAGATAAGCAAGTATCCTCAGTGGCACCAACGAACAAGTATGCAAATCTGGAGTGGTTCCTGACCACGGACGCGTATCGTAATAAAACTTCCTCAGCAGGGCGGAGGAAGTTGCTGAGGAAGTTGTATTACGATACGCGTCCGGGGTCAGGAACCACTCCACGTCACTCGTTGTCGTCCCATATTTTCATCGGAGCTACCTGTCTCATGGTGTTACATGCCTTTTATTTCTATCACAATGTGAGTAACCTGCACGTTTTAAAACGTAATAAATGTACCTGGTTTTACGGAAGCTCTTAGATTTGGCTTTTTTCTTTGCATACTTGTTCGTTGGTGCCACTGAGGATACTTGCTTATCTCCGGGTCCTACGGCTGAATAGTATACATCTCTGAGCCTTCTGGATTTCCACCATTGATCTAAGCTTATTAGACCTTTGGTAAAACAAAGGTCTTTCTGTGAGGTGAGAGTACCCATCCTTACTGGTGAAGGGATCACATTCTGGGTTGGTTTTCCAGTCACGTGGTGAAGATACTCTTATTATCTAGTCGCAGGATTTATTTTTCATGTTGCTTGCTTATTGCAAATTTGGACTATTTTTTTCCTTTTTTCCTTTTTTGGTGTTCACTTTCACTAGTATGAGCATAATTATTACCATTTCAATTTAGGTTTGCGCTGCACTGTTTTCTTTATTTTATTGTTGCCAGCTGCCTGGTCTATTCCTATAACCGGACATGGGTCGCCGGTTACCCGAATAGCGGCAGCTGGTTGGCTGAGGGGAACTGCCTATCAAAGCCAGCGGCTCTGATCGGCTTTTCCAGTACCGCCCTCCGGCTCTCGGAAGTCTATACTCGGAGCGCAGGCAACCTGCGGTCCTTGCATAAGACTGACGCCGTTTCAGCCAATCAGGTTCCCGGATTCTAGTTATCAGGAACCTGACCTGATTGGCTGAAGCTTCTCCACGGCGGCAGAAGAGATCGAGGGAGGACATGGAAGCGTCAGGTAAGTGTTTTTTTACAGGGAAAGGGGCATCATGGGGCACAGTGGCATCATGGGGCACAGTGGTGACAAAGGGCACAGAGGCAACAATGAGCACAGTGGCATGGGGCACAGTGGTGACAATTAAAGGGCACAGTGGTGACAATTGATGGCACAGTGACTGCATATGATGGCATGGCACAGTGGTGACAATTGATGGCACAGTGACTGCATTTGATGGCATGGCACAGTGGTGACAATTGGTGGCACAGTGGTGGCATTAGATGGCATGGCACAGTGGTGACAATTGATGGCACAGTGGTAGCGTTTGATGGCATGGCACAGTGGTGACAATTGATGGCACAGTGGTGGCGTTTGATGGCATGGCACAGTGGTGACAATTGATGGCACAGTGACTGCATATGATGGCATGGCACAGTGGTGACAATTGATGGCACAGTGACTGCATTTAATGGCATGGCACATTGGTGACAATTGATGGCACAGTAGCTGCGTTTGATGGCATGGCACATTGGTGACAATTGATGGCACAGTGGTGGCGTTTGATGGCATGGCACAGTGGTGACAATTGATGGCACAATGGTGGCGTTTGATGGCATGGCACAGTGGTGACAATTGATGGCTCAGTGACTGCATATGATGGCATGGCACAGTGGTGACAATTGATGGGCACAGTAGCTGCGTTTGATGGCATTGCACATTGGTGACAATTGATGGCACAGTGGTGGCGTTTGATGGCATGGCACAGTGGTGACAATTGATGGCACAGTGACTGCATATGATGGCATGGCACAGTGGTGCAAATTGATGATGGCACAGTGGTGACAATTGATGGCACAATGACTGCATATGATGGCATGGCACAGTGGTGACAATTGATGGCACAGTGACTGCATATGATGGCATGGCACAGTGGTGACAATTGATGGCACAGTGACTGCATTTGATGGCACGGCACAGTGGTGACAATTGATGGCACAGTGACTGCATTTGATGGCATGGCACAGTGGTGACAATTGATGGCACAGTGGTGGCGTTTGATGGCATGGCACAGTGGTGACAATTGATGGCACAGTGGTGGCGTTTGATGGCATGGCACAGTGGTGACAATTGATGGCACAGTGACTGCATTTGATGGCATGGCACAGTGGTGACAATTGATGGCACAGTTGCTGTGTTGCATGGCACAGTGGTGACAATTGATGGCACAGTGGCTGCATTTGATGGCATGGCACAGTGGTGACAATTGATGGCACAGTTGCTGTGTTTGATGGCATGGCACAGTGGTGACAATTGATGGCACAATGGCTGCATTTGATGGCATGGCACAGTGGTGACAATTGATGGCACAGTGACTGCATTTGATGGCATGGCACAGTGGTGACAATTGATGGCACAGTGGCGGCGTTTGATGGCATGGCACAGTGGTGACAATTGATGGCACAGTGGTGGCGTTTGATGGCATGGCACAGTGGTGACAATTGATGGCACATTGACTGCATTTGATGGCATGGCACAGTGGTGACAATTGATGGCACAGTTGCTGTGTTTTATGGCACAGTGGTGACAATTGATGGCACAGTGGCTGCATTTGATGGCATGGCACAGTGGTGACAATTGATGGCACAGTTGCTGTGTTGCATGTCACAGTGGTGACAATTGATGGCACAGTGGCTGCATTTGATGGCATGGCACAGTGGTGACAATTGATGGCACCGTGGCTGCATTTGATGGCATGGCACATTGGTGACAATTGATGGCACAGTTTCTGTGTTTGATGGCATGGCACAGAGGTGACAATTGATGGCACAGTGGCTGCATTTGGTGGCATGGCACAGTGGCTGCATGTGATGGGCACAGTGAGGCTGCAATATTTTTTTTTTCGTTTGCGCCCCCCCAAAAATTTTGAGCACCAGCCGCCACTGATCCATACATTATCCAGCAAGGTGAGTTCCAACTTATCTTACTAATATACATTTAGGCCAGTTTCACACATAAATAAGAATTTACAGATGTTTTTACCGAGGAACTTGTTAATAAAAAGAGTAAAAGACCTTGCACAAATGCACCTAAAGAAGTGTAAAGGCACGTAAGCGTATACAAGTGAAACGTTTTTCTTTATTGCCAGTATTGCAATATACATGCTTAAACACTCATACGTGTGTTACTGCAATCACTCGTAAAAAAAATATATATATTTTTGTTTTTTACAGTTCTGAATTTATAGATTATTACTCATCTTTATGCAGCTGTGTATGACTACAATGCATCTATATCCAGATCAGTTAAAAGTGTAATGCCGTGTACACACGATCGATTAAACTGATGAGAACGGTCTGATGGACCATTTTCGTCAGTCCAAACCGATCGTGTGTGGGCGCCATCTTTTATTTAAACATCGGTTAAAAAAAAGCCAACTTGTTTTAAATTTAACCGAAGGATTCCTAACCGATAGAAAAAAAAAATTGTTTGTAGGCACAACCATCGGTTAAAAAAACACGCATGCTCAGAATCAAGTCGACTCATGCTTGGAAGCATTGAACTTCATTTTTTTCAGCACGTAGTTATGTTTTACGTCACCGCGTTCTGACACGATCGTTTTTTTAACCGATGGTGTGTAGGCGCGATGGTCAGCTTCATCGGTTAACCGATAAAAACGGTCCATCAGACCATTCTCATTGGATGGACCGATCGTGTGTACGCGGCATAGTTTTTTTTAACTCCCATGTGAAAAAGAGGCCTTAACAGGTAAAAAGTGGATAAAGCTAATCAAACAATCCTTTGCTCCCCTTAGGTAGGGTATAGCAAGACGGCATTGAATGTGATGAGCGCATGCCTGTCGTAGTCGATGACGTCACCTCGTTCGTGCCAATTTAAAAGAATGGCGGTTCTTTTGAATGGAGTGTCTGTACACTCAGCCGGCAAGAGATTCTTGCCAAGAATCTCGTCAGGAAAAACGTTTTTTTTCCTGACGAGATTCTTGGCCGAGTGTACAGGGCTTGACACCAATAATTGTGTTTTGAGTATATTTGTATTAACTAGGCATGCCAGCTTACACAATAATGAGCACAAGTTGCAAAGCAATAACACAGAGCAACCAATCAAAACTCACCTTTGTAAATTCATACAAGTTCAATAGGATTGTGACATGATATACTTAGTGCTTGGCTTTTACTGAATGAACCTGTTGGAGTTTTTAATTATTTATTTACAGTGAACACTCAGAAGATAAACTCTATTCTAAAGCCGCGTACAAAAAACATTTATTTGCTTGTGAATTATGGTCCAGAAAACTGCTTTATGGAAATTTAGGACAAATGCTACAAGTTGTATGCAGAACAGTTAGTTCTTGAACTTTGTACCGTTACAGTGAAGCCATGGGGCATTTTACAATGCTTTGTTGCGACAGTGGCACACGTCTGTTGCCATGGTAATTGGAGGTCTCCCACCACAGAGTATTTGAGCAAGCAGTTTTCATATTATAATGCTACATTTCTCCATATTTTTTATATGCTCACAATATGTACCTAACATTTGAATGGTCTTTTACACTTGCTAAGAAAAGCCATAATTTCTAGCTGGTTAAAATTCCACACAGAATGAATAAATAGATTAATAATATGCACATCCAAGGAGCAATACAGTGCTCTGAGTTACTCCTCTTTTGTATAGAACCATCTAAGGGTGACTCACATGCCGAGTTTTGACTGGCATCCTCCCACTGTCTTGGCACCCCGTGTCTTTATTTTGTGTTATGGTCTTGTTTGGATAAAAAGGAAATATTCAGTGTGCTACATTATTCAGTCCAAATATAGATTGATCTTTACAAGTGTTAATCTCTAATACCATGTGCATTATAGGGCATTACAAAAGGCAGATCTTTGAATAGTCGATTTTCATATGACAGTACAACAACTTTTCAGCACATAATGGTTGCCTTGTTATAATTAACAAGTTCAGTCCACCCAAACTTTTAGTTATTGTTAAATTCTAGTGGGTTAAATCACCTAATGATTTTTTTATAATATTATGGAGACACCTTGAGTTGTGTATCTGCTGTTGTGGTCCCACAAAACAGTTGTTATGCTATTTAAAATGAATGATAGTTGGCTAATGTTCCATGTATTTCAAATTAATAATATATAAAATACAACTAAAGAAAGGCTTCTGACACAAAATTTCAATTATGACACATTGACTTCCTCAGCACTCCTTTGAGTGGAGGATTTGGAGTAGCATTAGGTGGTGATGGGGCAGAGCAGTTGTAAACCTTACCAAGCAGTCTAGATGCCATTTATCAGTACACACAGCCAAACAAATGCTTGTTGAACCATTCAAATTATACTGTATAAAATGTTCTTTATCACTATCCCTAATTTAACATATTATGGCTATTGCGCTTTAGAAACAAAAGGCATCCCATTAACCCAGGGGTGCCCAACAGTGGCCCGGGGGCCACATGTGGCCGGTAGAGCCCTCTGATGTGGCCCGTGACCTCCTGCTCTGGGATGGAATAGATTAGAGTAGAATACTGCTATTAAAGGTAAGTTTATTACTAAAATCACAGTGTATAAATGGGCATATGTGTTCTGCAGGGGTTACCGGGCTGCTTTCAAACTGATGCAAAGGTGCAGAGAAGTGCACCTGTGGGTTACCTGCACTGAGCCATACACTTCTATTACCTGCAAGTTCGGTGTGCTTTCTGAAAGTGCACCACATCTATATGATATAATAGAAGTCTATGGCAAAGTGCAGCTAACCTGCAGGAAAGCCGCGGGTGAACCCGCGGTGCGGGTAAACAGTGCATCAGTGTGAAAGCAGCCTTAAGCCCCTTTCACATGATCAGTGTGACCCAATTGAACCCTCCAATTACCTCTAAGGAGTGGCAGATATAAATGGACTTGTGTCTGTTTACAAACGCCCACCTTCAATCCGATCCACAAAAAAAAAAAAAAAAGACTAGAGTGGGATCTATAGAGTAGAGCGGGCTGCCGTCCACCGCTCCGCTTATTATGGCCCACGACCTGTTACCAAGTCGCTTAAGTGGCCCCCGCTCTTCAAAAGGTTGGGCACCCCTGCCTTAACCCCTAGAGGCTATTAAGAACCCCCACTAGTCAGGTGGCCTAACTTTTGACCCCGGGTTGAGCTCTTGGCTTATAGTGGAGTTGTGAACAATTGTGCGCCAGTCAAATTTTTGAGTTTTTATGCACGGGACGCCAAAGCATATTGTTTTTAAGCTAGACTGGCATCCTGTGATAGCAGTAGAGAGTCAGCATTCCCTGTAAGGTTCAACCCTAATTTCAGTTACCCAAAACCTCCAGTCAAAGTTCTTCCCTGGTGTTCTGTTCAGGATTGGCCCCTCTCCTCCTGGGAAAAACACCTTTAGTAAGCTGTGCCAGCCTAGGCCCCAAACTCAGGTCTTGTCCTGTGTGGGTGCCCTCCCTATGCAGCAGATCTAGGAGGACCTGACTTCCAGTACACACCCTACCCCAGGAAGAAACCTGGAGGGGGGAGAGAAAGAGAGCTTCACAAGGTCATACTAAAATATTGATATCTCCTATCCTGCCCCACAGGCAATAAACATCCTAGTGGTTGGCCAAGGAGAAATAAATATTAATAACCCAACATTATGGAATCTTCTTGCTCTATTGCCATAGACAACCCCAGCAGCAGGCAGAAGCAAACAATAATGTGGCACTTAGGGGGGAAAAAAAGAATACAAAACTATAAATTCAGCTTAGGCTTATTGCAACCTACAGCATTACATTTAAAAAGACACTTTTGCTTAGAGCAGCATGGCTACATTAATATAGTACAGATGAAGTACAGTATTTGGTACTGTACATGTTCTTCAGCCTTACTTAAGGATGATTTACTAAAGAAGTGCATTTTTCATTCAGCTAAGTGAAATGCCGCGTACACACGATCATTTTTTGTGATGAAAAAAAACGACGTTTTCAAAAACGTCATTTAAAATCACAGTGTGTGGGCAAAACGTTGTTTTATGTCTTCAAAAAAACGACCCAAAAAAAATTCGAACATGCTTGAATTTTTTGTGTCGTTTTTCAAAACGTTGTTTTTTGTGTCATAAAAAGTGATGGTGTGTGGGCAAAACGATGTTGAAAACAACGTTTTTAAAGCCGCGCATGCTCAGAGGCAAGTTATGAGACGGAGCTTCAATGGAACAGAGTGCCGTCGAACGTGGTGTACGTCACTACGCTTTGCTAGAGCATTTTGGAAAAACGATGGCGTGTATGCAACGTCGTTTTGGAAAATGAAGTTTGAAAAACTTTGTTTTGTTTCATCACTTGAAATGTCGTTTTTTTTCATCACAAAAAATGATCGTGTGTACGCGGCAAAAGACATTCACTTTTACAATTCAATCCCATGCTGAGAAAAAAAATCTGGCATAAGAAGTACATATCTATATAGTGTAAGCCAGTTCCTAGCACTCTGTATGTACAGATGATGTGAAGTTAATGTATGACTATTCATGTAACCCTGTGTTATCCAAGAGTCTGTACAATCAGAAGTTACACTTAAAACACATAACACAAGGTTACAGGAATGGTCATAAATGACTTCACATTATCTGGACTTAGCATTGAGGATGTTTGTACAGGCAGACATTTAAGCAGGCTTGGAAGATATCTGTCAGCTGTGATTGGGCTGCAGACACCCCCCCCCCACACACACTCACTATCTCTTCTGATTCTCCTGTCACGTTAACCCTTCACTGCATCAGCAAAACAAATCCTCCTGAATTTTTACAGCTTTCCACCCTAGGAGACTTTTGTCACAAAAATAAATTCTGTCCAACTCCTCCCTTTCTATAGTGTGAGCCTCTACAGTGAGCTTCACCTCCCGGTTCACTCACCACTTGGCACTGGTGATTGGAGGGGGGGTCAGAGACCCTGCAGAAGACTGGAGGGGGAGAGACAGAAAGGAGCTTTGGATTCTCAACACACACCACAGGCACATTGTATTTATTTAGAAGAAATTAAGATTCTGCTGTCTCCACCAGGCCCAGACCGGGCATTTTGATGTTCAGGCCGCACAGTGGGAGGTAAGCAGCGACCGCAGCCTGGGCATGGTCAACGCAGGCCAACAAGCCTGTCTTTTCTCTGGCGGAACTAGCACCTGCATGGGCTGAGCTGTGTGTCTCTCTCACAGATACTGTAGCTCAGCCTCAGTGCTGACACTGACAGTTCCATTTTCTGCTCCTCCTCCTCCAGCCAGGGGAGTCCGTACAGTGGGGCAAGGGGGAAGAGCTGCAGGCTGCTGTCAGGATGTTTCCTCCGCTTGCCCCCCCCCCCTTCTCATGTTGTCAGCACAGGAGAGGAGAAAGCTTCCTGCCTGTTGTTCTTCCCTCACCATTGGCCACAACAGAGGGCCAATCAGAAGAAACTAGAGGGGCATAAAGGGAAATGTATTCCCAGAGGTAGGTGGCCCAATTTTTCTCAGCAGGGCACAGACTACAGTCCCCAGCATGCACTCTGCTGGGGGGGGGGAAGTAAACCCGGAAACAAGGTGAAGAGTGCTTGTAGCATCTACTACAGAAGACGTGGGAAAAAAAGAGAGGATTGTGCTGGGGGAACAAGTAGCCCCAGCACCACCAGATAGAGCCACGTTGTACCACACGACCCGAGAGAGCCACGCGGCACCACACCACCAGAGGGAGCCACGCTGTACCCACACACCAGCCGCCCCCACAATTGTCTACCAACACCCTCTCCCCGGTCCATGGAAAAGTTGGCTGCTCAGTCTAAGATGCTAGGGCCTATTTTTTGGCCCTATTTCGGGCCTGGTCTCCACAGTGGCAGGTGTGCTAATGTCCCCCCCTGCTCAAATGGCCTGTCTCTGGTCTGTGCTGAGTAAGGTGCATGATTCAAGACCTGGACTGTTTGGGTGAATCCTGGACAGGTGGCAACCCTAGATGGTTGACATTTGTTTGTACTTTATGAAGATCCTCACACATGTGACATCCTTGAATTCTGTGACACATAGTCACTTTGAGTCACCTGTGAGTAAGCACTGCTATGTCACACACTTCATAGAGCCTGCCTTCTAAACTACAGAGGTGCTGAAAGGAGAAGTTTCAGGAGGCAGAGTCAGTACAGGAATCACTGCTTGCAGGCAGCAAGATATCATGGGATATGTAGTGCTCACAAAGTAAACAGCAGAGTAGAGGCCACAAAGCAAGCAGGGAATCCAGAAAGTAGTGTAAAGAGATCGCCAGCAAACAAGCAGAACATGAAAGGAGATTTTTCTTTTAAGCTTATATCGGATTGGCAAAAATAACTCTTGTTTATATTGCTTTTACAATACTGATCTTATAAAATAAAAGTGTATGCTATGACGTAGATGTCTTAAAAAAAAACATTCCCTGATAACCATAAAGGGAAGTTGTTGTACATCTTCTTCTGAATATGCTAGTTGCATGGCTTGTATTCTGACCCAATGACTTCAATATTTACTAGACTTTGAACAAGAATCCATGGATGTCAGGGCCACTGGAACGTGCAGTCCCTGGCATTTCAGTTTTGACAGCACATTTATTTTGAATGGGCTGCAAATGCACTGAAATGTGTACATAGTAGTGCAAGTACTGCTTTTGCAAATCACACTACACCAAACCACATGGTACTGAGGTCCAAACGGTTTATTGTCCAGAAATGTACTGCAATTGCAGGATGCATTTGGAGTGCCATTAACAAATAATTGGTCCCTGCACACATTCATGTGTGTGTGTGAAACATGCACTTAACTGGCCTATCCCACACCACATTCCGGTGTGAACGGGCCTTCAGGGATGTCAGAGAAAAGGCCTAAGTGCTTATTTGCATGCTTCCTCTGGGTCAGTCACCTAAACTTTGGAAGTCTAGCATGCGAGCCATGCAAACAGCATTTGTAGAATGTCAGCCATAGCAACCTCTAATTTTATGAAAGGAGAAGATTTCTTTAGCTACATACTGTATAAAATAAGTCTATAGCTCAATGGAAAATATTAATGTGTAATACATCCTTACTATTATTTTCAAAAACAAAAGAGGGAATCTGTTTAATCTTTCTTCTAGCGCAGCCACAATGTTTCCTAAGCCTCCACTTATCTCAAACAGGTGAGAATAAGCGACACCTGCAAAGGATCTGTGAACAGAGTATTTTTCAATCACTCAATAGTAACAGTGCACAGTTGTGGTTATACTTCATTGTAATTTGTAATGCATGCTATGGATACAGACAGACAGACAGAAAGTGATATAAAATCCATCTATTTAAAGACTTGAAACTGAGCTATTTATCTATTCAGCATACAACCAAAGCTGTCTTGAGTGGCTTGGAAGAAGTGACTTTGTAGTGACCCTCTTCCAGTTACAAATTATTTAAGTCCTTCCAATCCTTTTCCAGTCGTGCTGTCTTTATTAAAGAGTAACTCCACACAGAGCTAAACGATGACCCACCCCACCCAAATGTTGGCATTCCTTTCTAAGTGGAGTTGCACTATAGATTTAAGGGCCGAGTCCTACAGAGAACTTTCAACACCCAGATAGATAAGCTGAAGGAGGAATGGAACTATAAAGGCCTCACTAGACCACACCAAAATTAGCAACCTAAGACCCATCTCTTTACTTGCTTTTGCCTCCAAACTCCTTGAACGTTTAGTCTACAACCGACTGAGCGACCACCTCATTGAGAATAACCTTCTTGATCGCCCACAGCACTCCACAGAAACTGCCCTCCTAAAACTCACAAACAACTTACTAACAGCCAAAACCAATGGTCATTATTCCGTACTCTTAGGCCCCATACACACGAGCGGACAGATTTGTTCAAATCTGTCCGTCCGACAGATTTGAACAAATCTGTCTGCTGGGATTTTGGTTTGCTCGCGTGTACACACGAGCAAACCAAAATCCCCGCCAGCAGACGGCGCGCTGACGTGTCGGTGACGTGGCGGTGACGTTGACGCCGCCACGTCACCGCACCAGGAAGTAAAACACTTCCGCGCATGCGCCGAATCCATTCGGCGGCGGCGCGGCGGCGGCGCGGCGGTGCGGGACGACATGTCTGCTGGTAAGTGTACTAACCAGCAGACATGTCGGGCGGACACATTCCCACCCGATAGATTTCAAAGCATGCTTTGAAATCTGTCGGGTGGACAAATCTGTCCGCTAGCCCATACACACGATCGGAGATGTCTGCTGAAACGGTCCATCGGACCGTTTTCAGCGGACGTATCCGCTCGTGTGTACGAGGCCTAACTCGGACCTTTCCGCTGCTTTTGATACACCCCCTCTCCCTCAAAAAACTAAATTTGCTTGGTCTCCATGGCTGCACTCTACGTTTGAATCTAACCTATCTCACTGCACCTTCTGTGTCACTTACAACTCCACTTCCTCCTCTCCAACTCCTCTTAGGCGGCGTACACACGAGGGGATATGTCCGCTGAAAACGTCCGATGGACCGTTTCAGCAGACATCTCCGCTCGTGTGTATGGGCTGCGGACAGATTTCCCACCCGACAGATTTCAAAGCATGCTTTGAAATCTATCCGGTGGGAATCTGCCGCCCGACATGTCTGCTGGTTATACACTCCAGCAGACATGTCGGCTCCCACCACCGCCGCGCCGCTGCCGAATGGATTCGGCGCATGCGCGGAAGTGTTTTACTTCTGGTGCGGTGACGTGGCGGTGACGGGCGGCGTCAACGCACCGCCGCGTCACCACTACGTCACCGCGCCGTCCGGCGGCGGGGAATTTGATCCGATGGTGTGTACCCATGGCAAACTCCCGATCGGACATATCCGATGGAAATGGTCCGCGGACCGTTTTCATCGGATATATCCGATCGTCTGTACGCCGCCTTACCGTTGGGGTCCCCCAAGGGTCTGTCCTTGGACCTCTGCTATTCTCGAACTACATGTCCTCCCTGGGTCAGCTGATAGCCTCCCATGGCTTCTATTTGCTGATGACACCCAAATCTATCTCTCTGCCCCTCAGCTCACCCCATCAATCTCCTCACACATCACTGATTTACTAACAGACATATCAGCCTGGATATCAAATCACTTCCTCAAACTGAATCTATCTAAAACTGAGCTCTTAATATTTCCTCCCCCATGTGCCCCTTCCCCTCTCTATCAAGATCAATGGCACATCTATCAGTCCGTCCCCACATGCCAGGGTGCTAGGGGTAACCTTAGACTCTGAACTATCCTTTCAGGGCCACATCCAATCCCTGTCCAAATCATGCCGCCACAACATTTCCAGAATACGCCCCTTTTTAAATAATGATACCACCAAGCTTCTAATTCACTCCATGGTCATCTCTCGCCTCGACTACTGCAACTCCCCCCTCATTGGATTACCTTTACATAAACGATCCCCCTTTCAGTTCATCATGAATGCAAGACTCCTCCACCTTACCAACCATTTAGTGTCCTCCACCCTTCTCTGCCAATCCCTCCACTGGCTTCCACTCACCCAACGAATAAAATTCAAAGTACTAACAATAACTTACAAAGCCATCCACTA
Source organism: Rana kukunoris (assembly GCA_029574335.1). NCBI lineage: Eukaryota > Metazoa > Chordata > Amphibia > Anura > Ranidae > Rana > Rana kukunoris. Next base: position 494,577,521 of record CM056049.1, on the reverse strand, counting down.
CTCGGCCCCCCGGCTACATCACTAATCTAGTCCCAAAATACCAACAAAGCTGCTCTTTTTTGTCTTCTCAAGACCTCCTGCTCTCTAGATCCCTTGTCACCTCCTCCCATGTTCGCCTCCAGGATTTCTCCAGAGCCTCACCCATCCTTTGGAACTCCCTACCCCAATCTGTCCGACTGTGACCTAATCTGTCCATATTTAGACAATCCCTGAAAACTATTCTCTTTAAAGGATCCTATCCTGCTTCTAAGTAACACTGTTTTACTTCCTCCATCAGCTCATCCCCCACAGCTATTACCTTTTGTATCAATTGACCCTTCCTTTTTAGATTGTAAGCTTTAATGAGCAAGGCCCTCTGATTCCTCTTGTACCAAATTGCAATGTAATGTCTACCTTTATTTTGTTAAGCGCTGCACAAACTGTTGGCACTATATAAAACCTATATTATAATAATAATGATAATAGTGCAATATACAACATAAGTCCAGGTGTTAGGACTCCACCACCACTCATCCCCTATCATCTGTTACTTCATTTCCTCCAACAACAGTAATGGCCAATCACTTCTCCCTGACCACAGAGTTCTCACTTATGTGTGCTGTGTAGGAGTACTGTGAGCCCGGGCCTGCATGATAACACAGGGGGCAGGAAGGCCCAGACTCACAGGAAGTGGGTTAGATAAAACTTCACTTCATTCACTTTGGAAGAGTATCAGTAATGTGTACAAGTCATATGATGTATTAAATGGTCATATGCTAAAATAATCATGTGTTTAAGGCCATACATGCTATGGATAGGTTTACCTAGACAATTGTTATCCATCCCCAGAGATAATGCTGGTACCGGGTATGTTTGCAAAGGGCATAAACATGCACATCCATTCTATACAGTTGTGCAAGTTTATGCCATAGATATTCTATAAACCATTTGTGTGACATTTACATTTTCCAGCTACAGTATATTGTCCTATGTATAAAGGGGTCTTTAGTTCATCTCATTTCTATCAAAGACGCATTGTGGAGTTATGTAACATAACACTTCAGACATATTTCACTCTATATTATTCTAAATCACCTATCAGATTTTGGGTTACTGATACCTCTCTTGCTGCCCTTCATGGCTCTCTCATCCCCCACTTGTGGCAGGTTTGTAACAATAATTTCTAGGCTCTGCACTGACCTTATCCTTCCTATTAGGGATGACCTGAACACCCCAGCGTTCGGTTCGCACCAGAACCTTCGAACGTGCCGAACGTTAGCGCGAACATTTAGAACCCCATTGACGTCAATGTGACTCGAACGTTCGAATTCAAAAATGCTCATTTTAAAGCCCCATATGCAAGTTATTGTCGGAAAATGTCTTTGAGAACCCGGGTCTTGCTCCAAGGAACATGTATCAATGGAAAAAACTTTTAAAAACGGTTGTTTTTTCTGGAGCAGTGATTTTAAAGGTTCAGCATCATTAAAATCACTGCTCCTGAAAAAACGACCATTTAAAAAAAAAAATTCCATTGATACATGTTCCCTGGGGCAAGACCCAGGTTCTCAAAGACGTTTTCACAGGCAAACTATAGACACCCAGCAGGTACAATATCATGATGCTTAAATTACCAAAAAAAAATAATGAAAAATTCCTTTAAATATTGTACCTGCTGGGTGTCTATAGTATGCCTGTGTAGCTTTATGGTGCACACTGCAGAGGACAAAAGCCACCCTGGCTTTGGCCAATTACAGCTCTCTATACTGATGGCGCTGTAATTGGCCAAGCATGTGGGTCATAGTGCATGCTTGGCCAATCATCAGCGCGCAATGCCGCAGTGAATTATGGGCCGTGGTGCGTCACTCGAATTTGGAGCGAACGACCTATTTTGTTCGTATTTAGACGAACGATCAAACATACGATGTTCAAGTCGAACATACGATGTTCTACTCGAACACGAAGCTCATCCCTACTTCCTATAGAACTTCTTATTTCAATCTTGTGAACAGTTACAAGGAAAAATATATTTGTAAATTCTCAAGAACAGAGGCAGGTAGGTACTGAAAGGGATTTGAAATTGTCTTGCAATATACTGTATGTAGTGGACTTGCTGGATTTAACTTTGTTTGAATCAATTTTATTAATATGTTTGAAGAAAACAAGAAGTAAATGATTACTTGACAGAGTAGCGAACAGTCCTCACGTGCTCTGTACATGTAAAAAAATTGGTACGTTAATGGGAGGGGCAGAAACAAAAGAAAAACTCTGTAATCAGGTTAGGCCTTCCATAGGGCCACGAGTGTGTACATGGGCATAAACGCATATTAAAAGAGAAAGCTTGCATTAAGCTATAGACTAAGTATGAGACATCAATAACATCATAAGATTTTAACTCTGTACAGTAGTCACTGGAGCCACCTGGAATAGTGAAACATTGTATTGTTAATTAAGATATTCAATACATTTGATGCTTCTTTAATAAACACACATTTCTACAACACATATTTAGTGATTCACACCTCTTTATTACAAACATAACGTGTGACTGCTTTACTAAGGAGTAGAGCATGTTCACTTTGCTCTGCAAGGAAATTTTTAGTTAGCATAGTAAGTGTGATAGAATCTCATCTTGCAAAGAATACCCACCCACTCACATGCAAGTTTTTTTTTTAAAGAAACAGGATTTTGCGTTTACATGAATAAATGATTGAAATCCACATAGCTTCACCTCATTCACTAAGCAGAGGTTGAATTTCCTTGCAAACTGAAATTTCACTTTGTGGAGGGAATATACTTTACTATATCAGGGCAAGTGTCTCTTGTCTACACATAGTGAGATTAATTAACTAAAAAAAAGTAGTGTATGTTCACTTTGCAAAGGGAATTTTTAGTAAGCGAGGGAATTTTCACTTAGCTTAATGAAGTGGTAAGAAAAAACTTTGCAAAGAATATCTAACCACACACAAGCATAATAAAAATAAATAAAAAGCATAAAGCATAGTTTCATCTCATTCACTAAAATAAGGGAAAATGGAACTACATTTTGCTAAGTGATGAGCATATTTTTCTTTAGTAAACCAATCCTAGAGCTGCACATTGCTCTGTATCATTTAGAGCAGTGGTTCTCAACATTCTAGTGCCGTGACCCCTTGATAAAATTTCCCAAGTTGTGGGGACCCCTAATAGTAAAATTATTTTTGTAGCGTGGGTTGTCAGCACCCAAGGCAAGACAAGTAATTTGCACCCCTAATCCATGTACATTTAGGACTCCCTGAGTCCCTTCCACTCGTACATTATTAAAACCCCTTATGAAGGGCTTTTCTTCAGGGGGAACTCGGTGAAACTCAGTTCCACCACCTCTGACTCAGACCCTTTGGTGCCTGCTCACCACAATCAGGCCGCGTACACATGTACGAGAACCTCGTCGGGCTAAACCCATCGTGCCACCAGACGAGGTTCTCGGCCGGCTGGCGAGTTCGTCGACCAGGCTGTCAAAAAAGGCGTCGAGCCATTAGTCCCGATGGCCCGTCGAGGAAATAGAGAACCTGCTCTCTATTTTGGCTCGACGCCTCGCTCGACAGTTTGCTTGGCGAAAACGTACACACGATCGAGCTTCTCGGCAGAATATGGATCCCAGCGAGCTTCTCGCTGGATTCTGCCGAGAAGCTTGGTCGTGTGTACGGGGCCTCACTTGTAAACACAGAAGTCTGGTTTATGTGTTTACAATTGACAGCTCTGCACTCTGTATGTAATGCAATCCCTTCAAGACCCTCCTACTGTTTTCGTAAATTTGACTGAACACACCCACTATTTGATGTGATTTGGAGGGTGTGTGGGGGGGGATTGTGGGGGCGTTCTTAAAGCGAGGGTTTACCCTAAAAACACATTTCTAAATTTACGTCCAGCATACTAAGGACATTTACAGTATGCAGGTTTTTTTTTTTCTCCGTACATACTGTACATACCGTTATATTGTGATTTTCTCCAGGGCTTCCGGGTTCTGATTACGGCGGGACTAGGCGTTCCTATCCCTGCCTCCGGGTTTTGATTACTGTGGGACTGGGTGGTCCTATTCCTGGGTTAGATGATTGATGTCTGTTGGAACAGTTCCCCATGTCGCACAACGTGTGTCACCAGATTTCCGTAAATAGCCGAGCAGCGAGTTGGCGGTGTAGAGCTCACTGCAGCTCGGCTATTTACGGAAATCTAGTGACACGCGTTGTGCGACATGGGGAACTGTTTCAACAGACAGAGAAAATCACAATATAACGTTATGTACGGAGAAAAAAAAAACAGACCTGCATACTGTAAATGTCCTTAGTATGCTTAGTATGCTGGATGTAATGTTAGAATTTTTTTTAGGGTGAACCCCAGCTTTAAGTTCCAGCACCTAATGTTTGAGAAAAAAAGCCCTGCCCTTATGGTACGTTTTAGGCTGTACCACTCTTTCTCTTAGTTCTCCCTTCTTACCCTTTTATCTCTTTTTATCCTAATTTCTTGTTTTTTCCCCATCCCTTTATCTAGCCATCTTTCTTGTTCTTCCTCTTATTCTTTCTCTTATTTTTACTTCGTTCCTCCCCCTCTTTTCCTCGCCCTTCCATGTATTATCTCTTTTTTATTCCTTCTATAATTCCTTGGTAGGGGTGCGGGAATGGGATGAGTGGCAGTGCTGGCGGGGAGTTGGGATGAGTGGCAATGCTGGGGGGAGTTCTGATCAGCCAACTTAGGTGCTCTTGACCATCGCATATTCGCCATTGCAGCTGCCGCAACACAACCCGGGACTTAAACTGCTTGCCGCTCGGCTACTGGTTTTTACTTATTTTAATTTAAAATTTTACTTTTTTGTTTTTATCTTGCCTGCGAGCAATTTTTTTATACTGGTCACTGGCTTGGCACCTTTTTTATAATAAATGGCCTAGCTTAACCGGACCTACTACTCTATGATGTTTTTTCTGTTTCACCGCACACAAACTTCTTCACGTTGTTCCCAGGGCACGCCGCTGAGATCCATCTACTGAGGACATCTGTTTGGAAGCTGCCAACATTCCCCACATATCCCGTAAGGTCCAAATACCCCCTGGAGGGGACTACTATCCGGTGAGTGGGGGAACACGGAAGCTGGTGTGGAGATCAAGACCTGGAGTCATATGCACTTAGCTTAATAGCTTCGATGCATGATTAATTGGACTCATTTGTTGTTGGACATTTCATATTTATATACCACATTTACCTATTCTCTACTTGCAGTGTTGTGGCTGCTTGTGTACAATACAGCATACCTACCTCCTCACGGTCCTATAATTTAGTTACCACATTTGGTACATTTGGTACATTCAGTCACATTCAGTCACATTCAGTCACAATCACTTTTTTAGGTTATCCTTATCTCAGGGCAGCGTGTATATTTAGATTGCCACCCTATTTATTCACATTAGAGTTTTTCTCACATTTTCTCTTTTTCTTCTTTTTTATGTTTTTTATGTTATTTCACTGGTAATAACTAATAACCTCTTACGAACTACCACGGTTCACAAGGTAGTTAAGATGCTTTAGGATACTGGATGCTCCAGATTCATACTGTTCACACAGCATATATTTATATATATCATTTTTGTCATTTGCACTTTATTAATAAGGGCATCAACAAATAAACTTGGAGGCTCTTTATCCTTTGAGGCCACCACATTGGGGAGCCCAACACGTGTGTTATTTAAGTAAACACTGGACTGTAATCACCAATTATTAATCAGGCTTGGCACAATAACTAGAAGCATTTAGCAATCCATTGCTCCTACACTTAGGCAGTGCTATCACCCTAATCACACCTTTTCAGTTATCAACTTAGGTGCTCTTGATCAAGGACATCTGCTGATCTGAGAAATGTAGTGGGTACTTTTAATGACAACTATAATCACAGGTAGTGTTACTCACTGTCTCCGGCTTCACTGTGTCTCCGACTTTGTGGTGTCTCGTAGCAGTAACACCTATGCTGAAATCAGGAGATATGGTCTCCTCCAGCCCTGCCCACTTCACATTCCTCACCAGTCAGCTGACCTCTAGTCTCTGCCCCCCAGCTTTGCCGTGAACTGGATGGATAGCTGCGGGCTCCAGGAACAGCCCAGCTGGGCAGCAACAGGCTCCAGAGACAGTCCTGCTGGGCCGCCACAAAAAGGCTGGGAGAGCAGTGCGGGTTTCTGGAACAGCCCAGGATTCGGTGACCCCTGGCAAATCATCATTCGACCCCAAAGGGGTCCCGACCCGCAGGTTGAGAACCACTGATTTAGAGCATCCTGCCTTTCTGTTACTTGCAATACCTTATGCCTTTGGATTACATGCAGTGTCTCACACCTCTGAACTACATATCTGCACTTCATGCAGTCTCTCACACTTCTGTTTTACATATGTAGCACCCCCCCCTTTTTGGTGGGGTGCTACGCTAAAGTTAGTGGGGAACGGGAGAGTCAAGTTACTCCTTTTCACAAATTGCCTAAATTTGGGCCGCTGCCATTTGGAACTGCCTTGTAGGTTGGTCTGCATGTCAGGGGGGTGTTAATACCCCTGAGTGACAGTCGGCGCTAGAGGGGGTTCTGACAGACCCACCTTCTCCCAGCAGCCAATCAGAGGAGCGCTTTTCTTCTCTGGATGTGCTGGCGGGAGGGTATATCTGGGGCAGTGGCCTGCGTGAGTTGTGCTATGCGGGGCCCAAGTTCCAGGTGCGGCATCCACCTTCAGGGTGCGTGCATCCATGGGCCCCCGCCATCAAGGCCCGCCTGGCCGAGGTTGCGTACCCAGCGGAATCTTATTCTGATGCAGAGAGGGGCCCCAGCGGCTTGCTGGGTCCCAGATCCTAAGCAGGAGCTGAACGCTGGAGGATCGGCTCTGGAGAAGCCAGAGGCAGAGGTTGTCTGCGAGGCCTGAACAAACCACCAGGGATCCGGTCACCACGCCACATGACAGGTACACTTTAGCTGTCAATCGGTGACCTTGAAATTGGAATTACTGGGAGAATTCATTGGTTCTAACCTTTGACAAACCTAAGAGAAATTCATCAGTGGCAGAGGCCCTGTTTCCTCCCAGTGACTTTGTTTAAAAGTGGCCCTTCGGCTGCCAGGTTTAAGTGAATCGCCTGTCCGGGGGCACTTTACCCACTCTGGCGAGAGTGGCAACGTTTAAATTTGACTTTGCTGAGAGCAGGCTTGCTCTCTCTTTGATATCCAAGGCCTGATACTACAGTTCTCTCCTTGGTCATCAACCTTTTCTCTATCGTGTGTCATGTTGATGTTGGCCGTGTTGGGCCTTGGAATAAAGCATTGAAAACTCAAATTGACGTCTGGACACTTGCTCTTTAACCACCTTCACTAATATTATCCCTAGACAAGAATCACTGGTAACCTAACATGCCAGTCCCAAACTAATCAGCGGCTCCTTCGGGGGTGAGCGCTACACATATAGTACTTCTTGCATCTGTAATGTATGGAGTGCTATATACTTACTTCTCTTACATGCAGTGTCTCTTGCTTCTCTCTTAAGGCCACGTACACACGATCGAATATATCTGCTGAAACTGGTCCATAGACCAGTTTCAGCGGACAGATTCGATTGTGTGTACAGGCTAGCAGACAGGTTTCCAGCAGACAAAAGTTTTAAAGTATGCTTTAAAACTTGTCTGCTGGAAAGCCGTCTGTCGGATATGTCCGCTGGTTAGTACGCCTAACCAGCGGACCGAAATCTCCCGCATGCGTCGAATGGATTCGACGCCTGCGTGGAAGTATTTTACTTCCTGGAGTGGTGACGTGGTGGCGTCAACGTCACCGCCACGTCACCGCGATGTCTGTCCGCGGGGATTTTGGTTTGATCGTGTGTACACAGATCAAACCAAAACATCCAGGAGACATGTCCGATGAAAACGGTCTATCAGATCGCATATGTCTCCTCCTGTGTACGCGGCCTAAGAGTCTTACATACAGTACAGTGCCTAATGCTTCTCTCTTATTTTCAGTGCCGCATGCTTCTCTGTTATATGTAGTGCTTTATATTTTACTGTTTAAAATATTAATATTAGGAACAAATATATAATTAATTATTGCTCTCTGTTTTAAACGATGTGATCAGCTTAGTGCATGCAATAGATAAACTGGTCATGATATTTATGATGTGTACATAAGCAACAAAGCTAAATGGTGACATTTACCCTATTATCTTGTTGATGTGCAAAGCTGCCACATTTCCTGTAATAAGACCAGAAACAATTATAAAACAATTATTTTTTTATCATAATTTTTTTATCAAGGTTTTGAAACATTTGTACCACCCTGGACCTTAATGATATGCTAACTGTCAACAAACTGTTGTTTTTTCCCTTTTACATAAAGATAGTTTCACTCACCCAGTTAGGCAGTGTGTGTGTGTGTGTGTAAATATATGGACTTTCTGTTGATGGTGGTGAACTAGCATACATGGTACAGTAGAGATCAAGATCAATAGCAAGTGGCTCTTTTTTATTGCATCCATGAATTTTCATTTCTGTTTACAGGATACACACAATTTGAATGATCCGTAAGGCGTGTCATGTTGACCCATGTGAAAATATCAACATTAGTCTTTATAATAGCAGGTTGTATGGTTCATAAAACTTAACTAGATGCGTATGACTTGTGGAATATTAACTTTTGTGCATAAACTGTCCAGTTCTTCTGGCATTTCTCTACTAATTAAGTTCTTTCTTTTGTATTTTAATTGTCAGCCTTCTAGGTGAGCTATCAGTATGCTCTTAAAAAAAATAATAATTACAGACAGGGATTCAATAAATTAGTAGGAAGTTTTACCTTTTAATGTGATCAGTTGCAATAGTTCATATGAAACACGTTTTTATGAACTAGATTTAAAGAGGTTGATTTACTAAAGACAAATCGGTGTTCATTTAGCAAGGACATTTTCTCCAGAGCTTAGTGAACATGATGAACTTTCACTTAGCAAATAATACTTAATTATGTGCAAGGAAAAACAAGAACAGCATTTTTGGCTTGTATTCGACTGGACAATGGAAGTCAGCATAGCTTCAACTCATTCATTGTATACTTTTGGGTTATCGTATTTTGGGTCAGGTTGCATTTAATTGGCATTGGTAAGGCTGTATTTAATTGCCACTGGTCAGGCTGCATTTAATTGGCACTGGTAAGGCTTCATTTAATTGGCACTGGTAAGGCTGCATTTCATTGGCACTGGAAAATATTTTAGTACACCATTTGGTTCAGAATATTTTTTTCTTGTTTTCCTCCTCTAAAACCTAGGTGCTTCTTATAGTCATTGTGAACTTGCTGACGTCCATTGCTGTATCCATTTTGATCTGACAGTGGAGCAACCTGGATCCTCACTCTATACGGCAGTGGTGGTGCATCCATAGAGGGCGCATGAGCGCCTCCCCCTCTCGCTCCTACACCGCCACTGAAAAAACAATACATAGATTCATGCATTTTAGGGGCAAACTGGTGACAATTGATGGGCACAGTGGCGACAATGGCATGGCACGGTGGCTGCATTTGGCATGGCACAGTGGCGACAATTAATGGCACAGTGGCTGCGTTTGGCATGGCACAGTGGTGACAATTGATGGGCACAGTGGTGACAATGGCATGGCACAGTGGTGACAATTGATGGCATGGCCCTGTGGCGACAATTGATGGGCACAGTGGCGACAATTGATGGCACAGTGGATGTGTTTGATGGCATTGCACAGTGGCGACAATTGATGGGCACAGTGGCTGCGTTTGATGGCATGGCACAGTGGCTGTGTTTGATGGCATGACACAGTGGCGACAATTTTATGGCAGAGTGGCGACAATTTTATGGCACAGTGGCTGCGTTTGATGGGCACAGTGACTGCGTTTGATGGGCACAGTGGCGGCAATTGATGGGCACAGTGAGGCTGCAATTATGTTTTTTTTTTCGTTTGTTTGTGCCCTTCCCCCCAAAAAAAATTTGAGCACCAGCCCCCACTGCTATACGGTGAATGTCACCAAAAGCTTTCTTGACTTAAGATGTCTATTACTTCCGGTAAGCCTTCACTTTAATCAGTGGTGGTCTTTCACCAAATATTTTTTTTCCATCTATTATCCATTCATCCTACTAAGACTTCCCCTTCTAGTGACACTTCAGTGATGCTTATCCACATCAGGACTGTTAGGATAAAATTATTTTCTCACTTTGGTGGACATTGTTTATTGTCGATTTATTAATTTTATTTTCATTCACTGTGTTATCATTTGCATTTGTGGTTTCATTATTTCACTTTTTTGATATATAGGAGTGCACTTTTTATGTGTATTATTTTTCTTATTGTCTTTGGCTTTGCTGGCTGCTTTTCATCTATATACCGTACTTTATTTTGAGTTACAGCGCGGTGTACATATTTTTAGCTATGACTAAGCATCGGTTGTCGATGTGAAACGCGTCAGCTTTTGTTACCCCACTGTTTGCTGTTTTTGCTGTTTTAGTTACATTTTTTGACTGGAATAAACAGGCACAATTTTTACGTTTTTTCATCTATTGGAGTGTGGCTGTTCATTTCTTTTTCCTCATAATACATATTTTCATATTTTAGAATATGGTATCCTGGCAGGGGAGATTCCTACATCCACTACTTTTCTATGACATGCTTTAAATCTCACACTAGAAATTTACAGTAATGAGGCTTTAGGCAAAGGTGTGCCTAGGCACGATCACATACTAGGAAGTTTACTGCTATTTTTAAGGAGGAAATCTGAACAAAAGTTATATTTTTAGGGTAATGTATAGGTATAAATAACATTTCAAATTTTTTAGTAGAAATTTTATTTTTTTCAAACATAAATATGAAACTTTAAAAAAAAACATTTTTTTTTACTAGAGATCATTTTTAATACACTTACCTGGTTCTTCATCTGATATCATTACCACAAGTTAAAGTCTGGATGCTATGGGTTAATGATCGTTAAAGCGGTAGTAAAGTCTGTAAAGAAAAAAAAAAGAGGTCAATATCGCGGTCGTAGGTGACCGCGATATTGTGTCAATCTCGCTCCCCTTCTCTGCAAGATTGACCACCTACGAGCCCCGCCGTGGGAGCCAGCGCCAAGCCGGCTCGCCGTGATGGGGAAAAGGCCGTCATAGAAGCAACGGGGATCCGACTTGGATTCCCACTAATTCTAGCCGCATCGTTTGGTATGAATCATGAGGTATGGATTGCAAGGAGAACCCCCACGTCGAAAAAACAGCGTGGGGGTCCAAGCACGCCGCCCGGCCAGTCAGGAAAGGAGTGGGTTCCCCCTCATGATTCATACCAAACGACATGGCTAGAATTGGCGGGAATCCAAGCCGAATGCCCATCGCTTCTATGACATGCTCGCTGGAATGTGCTTTTTCTATTCCAGCGAGTGCGAGATGTCGGCATCATGTCGCCGTGAATCAGCGCAATGCCATCGTGCTGGAAACACATTCTCGTGACAGGTATTGTACTTTCCTCAAAACAAAACCAGCCAGCGGCAAGCTGTCACCGATGACAGGGCTTCCATATTCACTCGGTCTTCCTTCTCGATTTGAGGAAATTTATGTGTGATTGCGCCCAGTGGAATGTACAAGGCAGATGAGAAATGTAAGAGAGAACTGCTGCATCCTACAAAATACTACCACCTGAGTGGAGTACAGATGAATTGGTTGGGGAGAGTGTAGGTGTGGCGCTATTCCTCTTAAAGAGACTAGTTTATATGATAATTAAAGTGCTTGGGGTGAATAAAGTGACAGGTGCTATAGACCAATAAATGTATTAAATGAATATGTGTAACAACCTTTACATATACCGTATTTTTCGGACCATAAGACGCACTTTTTCCCCCAAAAAATATGGGTAAAAAAGTCCCTGCGTCTTATGGAGCGAAAGTACCGCAGGCACCGCACCCCGCCGCCGCTGGCAACGCCCCCACCACTGCCGGAAACACCCCCCACGCTGTGCTGTGTCTTATTAAATGAAGCCACCCCCTGCACGAGCAAAAAATAAAAGTATTTCCCACTGTTGCCTCCCGCACAAATGCAGCACCCGGCGGCCGGCACATTGTGAGCCCAGCTTAGCGATGGGAGACGAGTGCCCTGTGATTGGCCAAACACAGTAATTTGCGGGTGCCTGACATGCTTGTCCACTATTGGTCCCAGCAGAGCGTGTCACATGCAGAGACGAGGCTCGTCTATGAATGATCGCATTGTATGGCGACCGGAACAGCTTCACGTGAGTCCTGCCTCTCTGCCTGCTGGCTGTGTGTCTCCTAAAGGTCTCCCTCTTATCACTCTGTCAGCTCCTTCCCCCTCTGTCAGTCAGCACACTTTTCTCTATCAGCCCCCCTCTGTCAGTCAGCCAGCCCACCCCTCTGTCATTCAGCACCCCCCCCCCTCTGTCAGCCCACCACTTTCTATCAGCCCCCCTTTCTGTCAGCCAGAGCGATGACACAGGTCGGGCTGCATTTATTTGGCACAGGTCAGGCTGTATTTATTTGGCACAGGTCAGGCTGAATTTCTTTGGCACAGGTCAGTCTGCGTTTCTTTGGCACAGGTCAGTCTGCGTTTCTTTGGCACAGGTCAGGCTGCATTTAATTGGCACAGGTCAGGCTGCATTTAATTGGCACAGGTCAGGCTGCATTTAATTGGCACAGGTCAGGCTGCATTTCTTTGACACTGGTTAAATATTTTAGTACACTATTTGGTTAAGAATTTTTTTTTCTTGTTTTCCTCCTCTAAAACCTAGGTGCGTCTTATGGTCAGGTGCGTCTTATAGAGCGAAAAATACGGTAATTAGAGTGATTAGTGCTTATGTGCTACTCCCTCTGCAGAGTGCAACACTCAAAGGTTTGGATACCTTCAAAATTAATGACGTGTGCTGATGGCTTGTAAATAACAACCCCTGTATGCTCTTACTCCTCCTCTTTGTTTCACAGGTGTTTGTGCAGTGTGAAGGCGTTTGACCCCCTTCTGTTAGTGCAACAGATGCTAATTACCTAAACTGATTTGTGTGCTGTGCAATGACACTCAAATGTATTAGGAAAAAGGCTTGGTAAAGGTATAAAAATACACACAAAAAAATATATAATAATAAAGAAAAATATGCAAAAAAAAGTCCTTTTCACATTGGGTGCAATGATAAACAGAACAAACAAAGATACTTGTGCTCTTTAAAAGTGTCCAGTGCTCTTGCAATAAATAATTATTTTCCTCTAGGTTGAGTGATAATGGTGATGTTATCCGTGCTCTTATTATGGATGCACTCACCGGATTGCCTTACCCACAGTATATGCCACTGTGTACTTGTACTCGCGCAAATGCTCCCGATACCTAAATAGAATACTTTTTTTGTATTTACCAACATGTTCTGTGAAAATTCTTTGAGTTTTTTACTACTGCGTGACAAGCAAATAAAACATTTTTATTCATTTTTACTCATTTTTATTCTTTTATAATGTCTTGAGTTAGAGTTCTTCATAATTCTAAAGAAAATATCCTTAGTCTGTATTGTGGTTTGAAAACTGTCACATGACATTTAAAAAAAGTATCGGTATTCGGTATCGGCGAGTACATGAAAAAAAGTATCGGTACTTGTACTCGGTCCTAAAAAAGTGGTATCGGGACAACCCTACTAATAACGTTCCACCAATGTTAGTATATAAAGGAGAGAAGAAGGCCCATAGCGTGATACCACTTAAACTTTTTATTATGAAAGTAGTGGAGATATATTCACATTTGCTTTTAAAATACAGACATATAATGCAAACAGAGGAGCCAAGAAAAAAAAAATATCTGCGGTCCTAACCATAAGTTATGCAAAGACATTCTGTAACTCTAACCTACGTGTTTCGTCACTCAAGACGTCTGAACTTTGGCAACGTATATCTAAGCATTTACAGTACAGACCAAAAGTTTGGACACACCTTCTCATTCAAAGAGTTTTCTTTATTTTCATGACTATGAAAATTGTGGATTCATACTGAAGGCATCAAAACTATGAATTAACACATGTGGAATTATATACATAACAAAAAAGTGTGAAACAACTAAAAATATGTCATATTCTAGGTTCTTCAAAGTAGCCACCTTTTGGTTTGATTACTGCTTTGCACACTCTTGGCATTCTCTTGATGAGCTTCAAGAGGTAGTCACCTGAAATGGTCTTCCAACAGTCTTGAAGGAGTTCCCAGAGATGCTTAGCACTTGTTGGCCCTTTTGCCTTCACTCTGCGGTCCAGCTCACCCCAAACCTCGATTGGGTTCAGGTCTGGTGACTGTGGAGGCCAGGTCATCTGGCGCAGCACCCCATCACTCTCCTTCTTGGTCAAATAGCCCTTACACAGCCTGGAGGTATGTTTGGGGTCATTTTCCTGTTGAAAAATAAATGATGGTCCAACTAAACGCAAACCAGATGGAATAGCATGACGCTGCAAGATGCTGTGGTAGCCATGCTGGTTCAGTATGCCTTCAATTTTGAATAAATCCCCAACAGTGTCACCAGCAAAGCACCCACACACCATCACACCTCCTCCTCCATGCTTCAAGGTGGGAAACAGGCATGTGGAGTCCATTTATTCACCCTTTCTGCGTCGCACAAAGACACGGTGGTTGGAACCAAAGACCTCAAATTTGGACTCATCAGACCAATGCACAGATTTCCACTGGTCTAATGTCCCTTCCTTGTGTTATTTAGCCCAAACAAGTCTCTTCTGCTTGTTGCCTTTATTTAGCAGTGGTTTCCTAGCAGATATTCTACCATGAAGGCCTGATTCACACAGTCTCCTCTTAACAGTTGTTCTAGAGATGTGTCTGCTGCTAGAACTCTGTGTGCCATTGACCTGGTCTCTAATCTGAGCTGCTGTTAACCTGCAATTTCTGAGGCTGGTGACTCGGATGAACTTATCCTCCGCAGCAGAGGTGACTCTTGGTCTTCCTTTCCTGGGGCGGTCCGCATGTGAGCCAGTTTCTTTCTAGCGCTTGATGGTTTTTGTGACTGCACTTGGGGACACTTTCAACGTTTTCCCAATTTTTCGGACTGACTGACCTTAATTTCTTAAAGTAATGATGGCCACTCGTTTTCCTGTACTTAGCTGCTTTTTTCTTGCCATAATACAAATTCTAACAGTCTATTCAGTAGGACTGTGTATCAGCTGTGTATCCACCTGGCTTCTGCACAACACAACTGATGGTCCCAACCCCATTTATAAGGCAAGAAATCACACCTATTAAACCTGACAGGGCACACCTTTGAAGTGAAAACCATTTCAGTTGACTACCTCTTGAAGCTCATCAAGAGAATGCCAAGAGTGTGCAAAGCAGTAATCAAAGCAAAAGGTGGCTACTTTGAAGAACCTAGAATATGACATATTTTCAGTTGTTTCACACTTTTTTGTTATGTGTACAATTCCACATGTGTTAATTCATAGTTTTGATGCCTCCAGTGTGACTC
Organism: Rana kukunoris; assembly: GCA_029574335.1. Lineage (NCBI taxonomy): Eukaryota > Metazoa > Chordata > Amphibia > Anura > Ranidae > Rana > Rana kukunoris. Next base: position 494,562,074 of record CM056049.1, on the reverse strand, counting down.
TACAATTTTCATAGTCATGAAAATAAAAAAAACTCTTTGAATGAGAAGGTGTGTCCAAACTTTTGGTCTGTACTGTATATAGTATGCAAGTCGGCAATCGATAACTTCCCACTGGAAGGCATGCCGTTTTTGTACATAACTATACAGTAACCAAAGTAACCTTTACAGCACTCCATCGCACCCACATACCCAACCGTAATGGCGATTGGAATAAAATCCTGCTCCAAAAAGAGCAGAAATTGATCTTTCGATTACAGGCCACCACACATCCAGGCCTGAATAAAGTCATTTCCTTTGCTCCATTCCTTAAATGTTTCTCCTCAGGAAAGACCCATTGATATTTGAATTTAAATTAATTTAAATACATTTTGGTATCCCTTTATGTACTGTAATCCAATGTTGCATCTCTTTTATAGAAGTATCACAATTTTGAAATTGCATAATATTGCATAAATTGCATAAAATTGCATAAACATAATATATCTTTAATAAAATACATATGTAATATAGAATATATATTTAAATAAGAAACATGTAGACAGTGATTATCTGAACTGTCCGTACTACTACACAAGCTCTGTATGATCATCTTTGACCCTTTAAAATCAATATAATTATAAATTGCTTTATTGTTTGTACACCTGTGGTATTAATCCCTATGCCATATATAACACCTTATATGTTCCTATATGTAAAATATGTATTGTTATATATTTATTTATTTCTCTTTTCCTCTCTTTTTTTCTTTCCATGGTCCTCCCAGGTTCCACTCCTCTGCTGGCTGTTTTTTCCTCCATGGGGGCGGTCATTACAGCGGAAGTATCGTGGTTACAGGGACTTCCGTCTTTTGGAACGCCAAGGGAGCCACTCATGGAGCGTTGCCATTGTGTCCTACCCTTGCTGGGTAAGTTTGCGGTTGGGAGGGAGCCACACCTGCGGCATATCAGGGGAACTATAATTATCCATAATAAAATGTGGAATTTCTAGTTGATCCTCAGATGATCCCCAGTCTTCCACTTGGATGGTCACAGTTTACCAGGCATCCCGCGTGCAGGTAATACCTAATTTCTTTATACAGTACAAGACCCGGCTCTGTTGCGCATCTGTGCGCCGTATAGCCTGAGGCAATAATTATACGTGGACACCCCTTTTATATCTATTCATTATTTTGTTCTTTAAATATTCTGCTCATATTTCAGATTGGCCAAGTCATATTTGGCATACAATCTCAAACTGTTTTCAACAACTGACGGACCATTAACCCCCTTAAGGTATTCCCCCGGGAAACCCCTTGTTTGATTCCACTTTTTCCCTTTCACTACCATTGCACCCATCCCTTCAGCCCCTGCTCATCCGCCTTCAAGCTTTCTTTCCCTTGCACTCTAGCACAACCTTCTTTACCCCCTTGCACTCACCAACCACTCACCTTTCCCTTTTTGCCCTCTTCATTTTCCCTTTCACTATATCCCCCCTTATTTTTCTTTCTTCTTCTTCCTTCCCCTCTTCCTTTTGTGTTTTTTCTTTTCCCTTTCTTCTTTATATCACTACACCTTGCCCATGTAGCACTCAGTTTGATCAGTCTCTTGATCAGTTTTCTTGTCGTCTTGCTCCGTTATCACCTCTCACTACTTCCTGTGCACCTTTTTTCCTATTTCCCTATTTCCCACCATCATTGTTCATTCCATTTTTTTCTCTCTTTTTCCTCTCCTCTTTTTCCTCTTCCCCACACACCTCCTCTTTTCTTCATCCCCACTTTATCCTTCATTAATGTATATACTAAATATTAAATATATTTACTAATTTTATAAAAACATATATATATATATATACTTATATTTTTTCTTTTATCTACAAGAACAGTGTTTGCGGAATCTCCTGCTGAGGCAGTGTTTGTCCATAGACCGTGTTTTTTGTTTTTCGCTTATTTTTACCTTTTAAGTGCTATATATTTACTGCCCATGCGCACGTTGGGCTTCTACCTGTAGATGTGACCAAATATCCACCCACTTATAAGGTTATAATTTAAAAAATGTATGCACTGAACTCCAAAACGTCAGGGTTGTGCAATATATCATATACCTACAATGGTGTCCCCTCTTAATTTGCTGCAGGTCTGGTTCCTTCTCTCCCCTATGCCACTCCCAAGCGTGGCCATTTCTCCTTTTTGCATGACTCCTTTTAGCCACGCACAGTCGAATGGGACGTATCCTCTTTTGGAACACCGGCCGCTTGGGGGACCCTGTGTTGGTATCATGTGAAGATTTTGTAGAGGGTCATTAGACCTCTCTCAATACAGCGTGTTTAGTAAATATGTTCTAAAATGATTATTAATGTTAGCAATACGATTTTAAATTACAAATGTATTCATTAAATGTAATCCTCTCACAGCAAACATAACCTCTGAAGAAGACCCCGAAGGGTCAAAAACAGGGGTCAAGTCCTGGGGAAAAAACTCCCACCCAAGATCCACTCCCCCACCAAAAATAAATAAATAATTATACGCTCATATGCATAATTACTAAACCGCATGTTTTTTTTCAATCCACTGTACCTTAGTAAGTGAGGTCTGCCGCGAGTTATCGCAGGATTTAGAAAGAAGCAAGTTCTTTGTAAATCCCGCGATATCTCGCGGCAGACCTCCGCAATGTCTCCTGGGAACAATGACAAAAGCTCCCAGGAGACATTGCGGCATTGAGGAAGTGACGAAATACCCGATGAATCCATATACAGGAATTGGCCAGTAACATAAAGGATTACTAAGGTTCGCCTGCCCCTGACAGTGACTCGAGCTGGGCATCACCGCTTAGTGAAGGATTGGCTCGGACGGCTCGGCTGCTTTAGTCCTGCAAAGGGAACTGAGTTCCTGCTGTGAAAAAGTGCAGGAACTCCGTTTCCACGCGTTCCTGCAAGACCTTTAGCCCTGGTCAAAAAGCATCAGTATTTATGTATCTACCGACATTGTGGCATTCATATAATGTTGTGTAATTACATTGCGTATGCACCCCATGTATTAACCTTTTAGCTTCATGTACCAGAGCTCATATTTTAGCTGTCTATTTGTCACGGCTGTTACTAATAAAGCATTTTTTTACCAACCATATTTATATATTTTTTTCATCCTCTGCTGCCGAGAAATCCCCTAATGGGGGAAACTTCCCCTTTGTACCAATTGGGGTGCGCAGCACCATTTTCTCTTTCTCCCACAAGTGTCTTCCCCTTTATAATAGTATTATTATAGGCTTACATGTAGGTACCAGTTAAAAATTGGACTTTACTACCACTTTAATAAAAATTGTATCTATGTATCTATTTATGTATGTCTCCATGTATCTACAGTATGTATCTATGTATGTATCTCTCTATCTCTACCTATCTATCTCACTACCATTAACAAAAGGCTGCCGTTAGGTATTAAGTTCAGTATTTGTTGATGTTTTCCTTGATGTGCCATGGACTGTTTCCACAGTTTGGACGATGTAGATTATTTATCACAGATGGGGAAACACTGGCTTTCTGCGTAATAACAATATTCAAGATAAAGTTGAAACATTGTTTCTAACCTTACTGACTGTTATCAGCAATGGTAATTGATCAAACAAAAGCTTAAACTGGTCTCTAGATGGATTCACTGGAACTAACTTCAGTTACTAATAAAATAGATAATACTTCTGGGTTACATTCCTGAATCCTGCTCTCTACAGAAGACTGTGTCTGCCATACATGGATTGAAATTGGCCAGTTTAGCAAGGGCTGGCTGAATTTTGACCCATTTATGGGCAGGCTGCATGTACACAAGTCGATCAATTTGATCCTGTTGGAAAAATGTCTTTCAATCAGAGCCGCCAGTGCTCCCCCTGTCAGAATACAATAGCACAGGAGGAGGTATTCCCCCATCCACATCTAGTCTGCAGAGTCATTTTCTTTTGTTCAACTTGGTTGGAAAAAAAAGAATAATGCATGGCCAGCCTTACCTTCCTATTGTATTATGCTTGACATAAAAATGTATTTAATTGTCACATGATACAAATTATTCTGAGCCAATCACATAACATTGTGAAAGTGTTCACAGCAAAAACCAAAATACATTTCCGCTGTACTGATGCCTGAGGAATATTTATGCATTTAATGATACTTCCATAGTCTTTTATAACAAGCAGGAGAGAAAAGTAGCTGATGCTTCACATTTTCACATACATTATTAAATGTACGATCAAGACACAAGAACATAAACAGTACAGCAAACCAAGTATGTTAAACAATCATGAACTGTAAAGTGAAAAATTATGTTTTATTATTGCTAAAGGGCATTCCCTAAATAAAAGACAGATCTACTGAATTATTGATATGCTCATTACAGTAATGGTAATGCAGTTGAACTTCTTGGTTTTGTTTGCTTGTCATGGCAATGTATTACCGAGTATAACATCAATGAAATGAATAAATGTTGAGGCGGTAAACTCTAGCTCCATCTTATAATGATTGGAGTTCAGGCACACAGCCTGAGAGGTTATCATATCGGCGTATGAAACACAGACCCTTCAGGGTTAATGCTCAGTCAACATTACTCATTGTATATCTCTACTGTGATAACTGTTTACAGAAGCAATATATATTGGGAAGCAGGTGTTAAACTAGTAAAAGACAATGCTGTATTCAAACTTTTGCATCCTTAATTAATGCACTTTAGCCATTAAAAAAAAAGACACGCTTCCTAAAGGACATATTAGGCAAACATGTGAAAATTCTTGTTCCTAACCTGGCTTTGAATATTTAAAAAAATGTGTTAATAAGCTGAGATGGCTATTCCTACTGATAATGGGAAAAAATAATGTTCTCAATAATAACACAGAAAAAGCTTCCTCTTTGCCTCTGTTGCCTATTGACATGGCTACTGTGCCCAGGGCTTTTTTTCTCAAACAATAGGTGCTGGACCCAGCCCCCCCCCCCCCAAAAAAAAAAACCTCCACCCACACACACCCTATATAAGTGGGTGTGGTCTAAATTTCACAAACAGAGGAGGGTCAAAGGGGCATTAAATACCTGGAGCACATACAGAGTGCAGCGTCGAGAGTGTAGAGCACTTGTAAACACAGAAACCATACTTCTGTGTTTACTTTAGAGCAGGCCCCCCCAAGGGTAGGGTGGTGGAAAGTTCCAAAGTTCCCCCTGAAAAAAAGCTGTTGCTAATGGTAACTGCACCCTGCCCATCACAATTGTGACCAAACCCAGAAAACAGAAGCTGAATAAAGGATACATTTTTTTGAGAGTTTGGGAATTACTAATCAAAATTTTTGTGTTATAGTTTTTTATTTTAATCGATTAATCGTAATTTTGATTAATTATAACACATACAGACCAACTACTTTTGTCCTGCAGGCTTCAGAAAACCACTGGAAAAATGGATAGCAGGATACAGAAAACACACAAAGGCAGCGCTTAATAGCTTAAACTTTTAGCTTCAAGATGTAACAAAATAAATATTGCATAGATAAAATCATTAGATAAACTGTAAAAATGGTGCGAGTAATACTAAACAGCAGCAAAAGCAGTTAAAAACATGGCTAAGTTTGAACTGGTATAAAAATGGTACAACAATCCTGCTTGTAGGGGGGTTAACATCAGAGAAATGTCCCATAAGGGAACTATCACAACTCACAGGAGTTGTAGAATCCCAAGTCCATAGAGGGAAGTGTAAAAACCTGCTTCAGAAATCTCGGCAATTACACCAGCCCTTCAGATGGACACGGCAAGCCCCGCCAGTGCCGTGATATCTCCGACGGAACTTACCCAGAAGCTGGGAGAGAGGTGAGATACAAAAGAATTTTAATCTCAAAAAGATTTTGATCAAAAAAAATTAAAGATACTTTAGTTAATTTGCACAGCCCTAGTAAAAAGCTATCAATTATTGGAAAAAAAGTTAATACACCTTTATAGAAGTTATATACCTCTCTCACCCATTTCGACATCTTATATCCCACCTTTACTCCTGAAATCCACAACCCAAGGTGACCTAGCAGCCAGATCATAGGCAAAAGATCTGGAAATTTTCCTCACAAAGGAGGAATGGAAGCAAGTAAATACTAACTTATTAAAGGCTCCATCAATATTAATACATAAGAAACAACTTATAAATAGGGTTGAGCGAACCCGAACTGTATCTTCGTACCGGATTTTGGATTTTTTGTACCCGGACCAACCCGCAATTTACTGTAAGTTTGGGTTCGGGTTCGGTGTTCGGCATATGGCGCGCTGCAGGGCAGCCAATACTGTTTTACTCGTGTGACCTAGAAGCCATACAGCCATCTACTAATGCATGGCTGTGAGATACTTTACCCAGGGGAAGCCTCTATATAAGTAGAGGCACACAGCACAGCTCCTGCTTGTGGGTAGAGAAAGACTTGTGCTGTTCTTCTGAGGGAGAGAAATAGGAGTAGACTGTCCTGCTTCAGAAATCACATTACTCAGATCTACATAGTTAGATAGTTACTGGGAAAGGTCCTGCTTGTAGGGAGAGAAATATATAGGAGTCTGTCCTGCTTCAAAATCTAATTACAGCGATGTTACTGGTTGCATTGGGATTCCTGCTTGTAGGGAGAGAAATATATAGGAGTCTTTGCTTCAAAATCTAATTACACCAGCACTGTGCTGTGATTTGCAAGATCTTTAGGGGAAGGTTCCTCTTGTGCTGAGGGAGAGAAATATATAGGAGTGTCCTGCTTCTAAATCTAATTACAGAGGGTTGCATTGGGAGCCTTTAAGTTTTTCGGGGCCTCCTGAAGGTGAAAGGCAAGGTTAAAAAGGCTTCTGCCCTCCTTGGGTGGCACGGGTTTAGGACTAGCGGGCCTAATTGCGGACCCGTCTGATCTGTCCAGGGAGGCGTTTGTCGGCTTACAGCGGCTTCTCTCTTCCTCGGCTGAGAAGAAGAGGTTTTTTGCAAAACAGGCGTTCTTTGAGGAGAGTGAGAAAACCGGCCGAATGGAACGAACTACCTCTGCTATAGAGCCATGGTGGGCGGGAGGAGTTTTCCCACGGAGATTCGAATTGCTTTTTATGAAACCCTGCTCCTGGTGAATATCCCCAGGAAGATTTGGATTTCCCAGCTGGACTTCCCTGTGTCTGCGAAGGCTGTAGAAACCGCTTCCTGTTGAGGAATTAGTAGAGGCTGTTAGCGCATCAGTAAGGCCCCGGGAGAGGATGGGTTGCAGGAGGTGTACAAACAGTACTCTGAGGAGTTGCTGCTGCAATGCTGAAGGACAGTTCCAGAGAGAGGGGGACCCTTTGGTCCAAGGTCATAGTGTTGCCTGAAGCCAGGCAAGGATCTGTATCCGGGGGCATATAGCTTTTTATTACAAAGCATTGAGGTGCTTGCCAGGGGGAGTGATAACTTTTATTGTGCCGGCAGGGGTTTCATGCCCAATAAATCCCTTTAATTTGCGGCGGTTGTTCTTAATATGCCGAAGGCGGATAACTCAGTAGGGCTCTTCGCCTAAAAAAGCTGGCTATAACTACCTCTGATGGTGTTACGGAGATGTTGGCCATTATATTTCCTGAAGGCTATCAGAACAGGCTGCAATGACTGCCCTGTCTGGGATTATTGAGGAGGGGGACCCGGCAGGGATGTCCCTTGTTTCTCCTCTTCGCCCTGGCTTAGAACTGGGCCATGACAGAACATGCGCATTACTGGTTTCTGTTATGGTGACATGCGGGAAAAAGTTATGCTTTATGCTGATGATACTCTCCTTTTGCTGGGGGACACAGACTCCTCCCTCAGGGAGGCTATGTCGACCATTACTAAATTTGGCAGATTCTCTGGGCTACTCATAAACTGGTCCAAGTCGGCACTGCTCTTGTTAGACGGGGATGCCATGCAGGCGATCGCCTTCTCATGCCCCATTCCTTTTACCTCATCTTTTAAATACCTGGGAGTTCAGATTACAGCTAGGCCAAGAGATGTTATCCATCTTAATATTTCCCCCTTGCTACTAAGGTTCAGGGACAAGATTAAAACCTGAAAGGCTCTCCTCCTGTCTGTCGCAGGTAGGGTGAATTTAATAAAGATGATACTTTTACCACAATTACTTTATTTTCTTCACAACACCCCTATGGTTGTGCCCCTGAAAATTTTCCGCACGGTTGACAGTATCTTTCACAGCCTTATATGGAAAGATAGGCCCGCAAGGATCAAATTAGAACATCTTCAGCGGCCCAAGGACAGCGGGGGTTTGGCATTGCCAAACCCCTGCCTGTACTACTTAGCAGCTCAACTGCAACATTTAATTGGTACGTTCCCGCCGGTGATGGAAGGGGCATCCAGGGTGCAATCCTCGGCTCAGAGGTTTTTGCTTCATATGGTGGGTGGGACCCTGATTCCTGAGGCGTTGGAGGCGCAGGCGTTTTCTAAACCACATAAAAAGTATCCCACTTATAGCCTAATTCAGAAGGTGTGGAATAAATTTAAGTACATTCAGAATGCGGACGGATATACAGAATATAGCCCTATATGGCATAATGGCAAGTATACTGAGTTGGCCAAATTACAGTCGGGGGCTAGATGGAGAAAGTATGGGATTACGCATCTTAAGCACATATTCCGCCATGGAGTATTACGTTCGTTCACTGACTTGAGGGAGGCGTTTGGTCTTCTGCAGTACTTTCCATACGTACAACTCCTTCGTGCAGTGGTGGCACAAGGTCGATCCTCGGAGTGGCATTTGTCAACTGCCCCTGTGTTAGATCTTTTGGGGGATGCTGGGACGTCAAAAGGCTTTATTTTCCAGTGTTACGCCATTCTGTTACAGTCTGAGATGAAACAGCATCCCCTGAGGATAAGGGAGAAGTGGGTGGCGGACGTTGGCCAATTGGATGGAGAACAGTGGGAGGAGATCTTCCAGGCAGTGGGTAGGTGCTCACTGAATGTTTCCCAAAGACTCACACAGCTGTATATAGTGTTAAGGTCCTACTATACCTCTCACAGACTACATCGGATGAATGCACAACTCGACCCTATGTGTACGAGAGGCAAGAGAGATCATGGGGACTTGGTCCATATGTTGTGGAGATGTCCCAAACTCCACATGTACTGGGCGGGTGTAGTGTCTGGGATTAACCCTGTGTTTGATGTGTCTCTCCCACAGGACCCGAGGGCTTGTCTCTTGGGTGCTCTCGAAGAGTATGAGTGGGAGGAAGATGTCAGGGAGGCTGTACATAGAGTCCTGTTCCAGGCAAGGAAGCTTATTATGGTTCACTGGAAGGATGAGGCTCCCCCGACCTTAACAGAATGGATTGCCAATGTTGGATCTGTACTGAGAATGGAGAAGCTGATCTATCAACATAGGGGTAATGCTTTCAAATTTGAGAAGATATGGGGAAGGTGGCTGGATGTACCGGGGTTGGCCCGGTGGACTTAGTGGCTGGTAAAAATGGTGTTTATGTTCTATTGTGTGGGAGGCTGTGGAGGGAGGTGGGGGGAGGGATGTCCCTGTGTTTGAATTTATTATGACTTGTAGGTGTATATGGTTGGGTTTTTTGCTCTTTGTCCTCCCCCGTACTGTAAGGGGGAATAAGTATGCCATGTACCTCTGAAAAATGTAATAACATTTTGTTGGATACATGCATATGTTACTGTGAGATACTCTGCAAGATACTTTTCTTGTATTGTGCTATTCAAAAAACACCCATTTAGGGCAAAAAAATTTTTTTTGCAGTGTTTCCTCCAGTGTTTGCCGTGTTTCCTCCATATCTGTACGTGTGAGATAAACACTTTAGCTAGTGTTCTTCTATTGTTCTATTCAAAAAACACCCATTTTGGTGCAACAAAAATATGCCTCCTACTCCATAAGGACCTCGTCCTCCTAGATCAAGATTTTTTTATATATATATTTTATGTTATTTTAAGTTGTTTCCCTATTCACATTTGTTTGCAGAGTACTTGCCATACTCTTACCAACATTTTGCTGCCATTTGCATTTCCATTACTTTTTTAGAAACATTTTAGTACAGTAGTAAACAAATTTGGGTCCCCATTGACTTCAATGGGGTTCGGGTTCGGGTCAAGTTCGGGTCCCGAACCCGGACTTTTTTCCGAAGTTTGGCCGAACCTGTTGAACCCGAACATCCAGGTGTCCGCTCAACTCTACTTAAAAAACTGTGTACCAGATAGTACTGCACACATTACTGCACACCAGAAGCCTTATACAAAATCTAACCTGACATTCTAGATGTGTGTTGGATATGCGATCTTGCACAATTGGTGGACTTACCCATTCTGAACCAAAGTTCACACATTGATTGAGAAAATCTCAGGCCACATCCTGGAATTCCACCCAGTTCAAGTCCTCCTACATTGCACTAACATGTCTTTTACCACAAATACATATTCTCTTCCTTTTAACTTACTGAATGCAACAAAACCAGTGATTCCTAGACTTTGGAAATCGCCTACCACATTCAGCATGAGAGAGTGGTTCCACCATATAAGCTATGTTGCAGAACTGGCAGAAACCATACTATGTAATACTGACATATAATCACACACATAGGTTGGACTTGATGTACTTGTGTTTCAGCCTTACCTACTATGCAACTATGTAACTATGTAACATAAACCATAGCATAACCCCATATATTCACTCCTGTACTGGTTGAACTCAGTTAACACTTGACAACAAGTACAAACAAGCTATGTTTCCTCAGGATGCAGTATTACCTAATAACTTTACGATGCATACCTGGAGGAAGTAAGTGGCATTCAGGCCTACCCCTCTCACAACCCTCTAAGAACATCTAAGATTTCCTCCGCCTCCCCTCCGCCTCCTATACGCTTCCCTACTCTACCCTCCTATACTAACGTACCTCCAACACCCAACCCATATAGAATTATGCCCTTCCTTTGACTCACACCTCTCTAATTTGTAATACGGTATACACTACCTTGACCAGGGATGCCCAACCTTTTGAAGAGTGAGGGCCACTTAAGTGACTTGGTAACCGGTCATGGGCCACAATGAGTGGAGCGGGTGGATGACAGGTCTGTGTTCACTCTGCATATCGAGAGCAGACATAGCCCACTCTACTCTATGGACCCTTCGATCTGATCCACCCAGGTGAAAGGGGATGGATCCTCTTCTGTTTTTTTTTTTTTAGCGGATCGATTGGAGGTAGGCAGTGCATTTGCTAATCAGTTTGAAAGCCGCCCAGTAACCACTGCAGATATGCCCATATTTGGTATCACTCCGCCTGTGACAGTAGGCGGTGCTATACAGGAAGCTTGCTTTCTCTACCACCGGCTTCATTTCAACACTGATGCTCTGGAATGACAGATCGGCAATCCGCAATCTGGGCTTGCCAACCAGCCATCCCAGAGCAGAAGGTCGCGGGCCACATCAGAGGGCTCCACAGGCACACATGACCTTGAATGTTCAATGAGTCTTAGGCCTCGTACACACGATCGGACATATCCGATGAAAACGGTCCGCGGACCATTTTCATCGGATATGTCCGATCGGGAGTTTGATCCGATGGCGTGTACACACCATCGGATCAAATTCCCCGCCCCCAGGACGGCGCGGTGACGCGGCTGTGAGGCGGCAGTGACGTTGACGCCGCCACGTCACCGCCACGTCACCGCACCAGGAAGTTAAACACTTCCGCGCATGCGGCGGTGGGGGACGACATGTCTGCTGGTAAGTGTACTAACCAGCAGACATGTCGGGCGGACAGATTCCCACCGGATAGATTTCAAAGCATGCTTTGAAATCTGTCGGGTGGAGAAATCTGTCCGCTAGCCCATACACACGAGCGGAGATGTCTGCTGAAACGGTCCATCGGACCGTTTTCAGCGGACATATCCCCTCGTGTGTACGAGGCCTAACCCTTTCCTATAAACTTGTAATGTTTGTATATTGTTCATTTTGGATTGTCTTCATGCTCCTTCAATAAAACAAAACAAAAACAGCATGAAATAAAAACAAATTACGATTTTAAACACTGCTACCGAATAATTAAAATATTCACTACTTTTTATTTTGTATTTATAGAGAACTTTATTACACTACATTCCTAGTAGGGATATAAGCATGTCTAGTGAGGGTTAGAATTTTGTAATTCAGGAACATTGCTTCTTCAGAGCTCCTTCTAGACGCCATAATACAACTGAACAAATAGCATATCTTCAGTTGTCTATTACTTCCCTTTTCCTAGAGATATGTATCTTTTGATGTTAAGTGAGACTGTTAATGGTTGCTGATAACTCATTTGCCAATGATAAGTTTTATAACTACTGTGAAAAAGGAAGTAATTCGAACCCTGCAATTCTATCCTTATTGAAGATTCGAAAGACTTGTTTTGCAGACAAAGGGAAATAAAACACGCTGATTATATAAGTATCGTAAAAATGATATCAAATGTTATAAAAAGCTATGCAGAGAGAGTGTTCAAAGGCACGGAAAGAATTCAAAATAAAAATAAATTTAGATATGTAGCTTGACCCCAGACGGTAATGCCACCTTTATTTATAGAGAACAGTGATATAAGTATTGTAATAAAGCCAGTATGTGCATAAGTGAGAATTGATCTCATATAAGAAGCATGTAAAGCTTAAAGGAGTTGTAAAGGAATTTTTTTTTCTGCTGAAATTACTGTTTACAGGGTATAGAGACATAGGGCCAGATTCAGGAACAGTTACGCTGGCGGACTGATCCGCCAGCCTACTTGACTTAGCCGGCGTTTCTGTTTTCTGTAAAACGAAACGCCAGGTTACAAATAGATTTCGCCACATCGTTAATTAAAAATGGCGCCGGGGGCGTTCCCGCCGAATCAAAAAATATAATGAGCGGAAATACCTCGAAATCCGGCGCGAGCAATGACGATACGACGTCCGGACGGGATAGCGGCGCATTTACCTACATGTTGGAGTTTGGTTAGGTATAGGCGTCGTCATGTCGGGAAAAAAAAAAAAAAACGTTCTTGCTAAAACGCTGAATGGGAATGTGACTCTGCTTCATTCACAGTTTTGGACAGCGCAGGGGATGTTTTGACCTCGACGCATGCGCAGTACGTTGGCGGCGGGAGGGTAGTTAGCATACTACACGCCCCGTACCCGATGAATTCCGCCGGCTTTGGATGCGCTGCCGCAACTTTAGGAGCGTGCTTCGTGAAACAGCACTGCTCCTAAAATTGGCAGCGCAACGCAAATGAGAAGCTTACTCCAGAGCAAAGATGCTCTGATCTACCTGAATCTGGCCCATTTTAACTGATTACTTTTAAAAACATTACAAATAGTAAAATCACATATAATGTACCTCTAGTTTCTAGATTTGTTTTTGCATGTTTCCTGCTTCTCTGCTGTACAGAGCCAATACAGGGCAGTGATGGTTTGGAAAACGAAACTGATTGGTGCTGTGGGGTTTTAGACACACAGTAATCACACCTCCTTGATTAGTGACCACAGAGAGAAAGTCCCCAGTAATGTGGTGATCAGGAAACAGACAACCAGGAAGTGTGGAGATCAGAGAAGAATTACAGCAACTTGAGAGCAAAAACGAACAATGAGACCATGTCGCTGAGATGGAGGAACTGATCTACTCGGCCTCAGATAAAATCTCTAAATTCGCTGCTATATGGGAACCATGGACAACCTTTAAAAGCTCTCAGTCATACAAAGATCTCCTTAATACTGCAGACTGATCCCGCACTGTGGGACTATTGCCCGTAGTTCGGGATGCAGACTCAGACTTATACTACTGACCTGGCGCGCAGTAGCGCTTTGACCACTAGATGCTGGAGAGGGTAGTTGGTAACTTTTGTACCCCCTCTCCTAATTTAGCTTAATTCACCCTCACCCCCCCCCCCCTTCCTATGATGTATCCCCTCCCTCACCAACCTTCCGATCTCCTCCCCCATGGCCCCCCCCCTTCTTTCTCCCCCCCCTTTTTTTTTTTCTTCTCTCTTCTCTTCCCTTTTTTCTCTCTTTCTTTCTTCCTCTTCCTCCTCTTTTCTATTCTCTTTCGCTCTTTAATCCTCTCTGTGTCTAAACTCTTCTAGGATACGCTAGCCCAAACAAATCACCTTACCCGGGAAGCTATTTGATGTGTAAACTTACTCAGACATATTGTATCTGTGTTTTGCCGAAATGTGCCTGTACAAAAAAGATTGTTTTTTTTTGTTTTTTTTGTTTTTTTTTGTATTACTTTTTGTGTTTGGGCTCATGGAGCCACTCCATTCTTTGTTAAGTGCAAATCTTAACAATAAAATCTTTATGGTTTAAAAAAAAAAAAACGAACAATGAGGACATGAAAACAGCACTGCATTAAGGTAAAGAAAGCTATTAAGGTAAAAAAAAATATTTCCTTTACAAACCCTTTAAGATAACAACAAATGGATTGTTATATTTAATCAAAGTGAATTACCAGGTAAACAACAAAATATAGACATGGAATATTTTATCAGGTAAAAGATTAGCCCTTTTTTTTTTACATTCATTTGATTTGCATATGGTGCTGCGTATGCTGGACTTTAGTTCTGGGATTAAGGTCCAAAAAAAGAGGCAAACCAAACCAAGCAGTAAAGAGAAATATTTTCAAAAAAATATATAGTTTTGGAGAGTATTGCTTAGAAACTGTATGCTACTGTAACACCTTCTATAAAAGCAATAAAATAAGTAAAGGACAAAGTTCTTCTCCACAGAAGATATGAAAATGCTGTAAAGAGAAAGTCAAACATTCTTAAGCTTCCTGGTATAAAAAATTTATAGCAATAAAAACATTTACTTGAACAAAATAGTTGAAGATTCCTAACACATACTATAGCATGCCAGCACTGTACCCCATGACCTGTCAGATTACATTGACTGTACTGTGACTTTTAATAAATAAACAGGTGAACAATTTCATTTTATGACCAACTGCATGAGAAGTCACTACAAAACAGAAACATAAAATGGTAGAGAATTTCCATTTGTATGTTTTACTGTAAAATGTTATTGTGTGTTAATGCATTTTTTTTAAAGGGTGACACTGTCCTAATATTTTTTTTAAATCTCAGAATTTAAGCGTCTGATGAATATAAGGCTGGCAGTTCCTGCAGCTTAGTAGGACAAAGAGAACGTAGCAAGAATTGTGTGTATTTATAGTGAACTTGTCAATAGATCAGCTGATACAAACTGCTAAATGGTCACTACACAAGGTTCATACAAGGTTTCCATATGTACCTATGTCTAATTAAACTCCTCCTCTGTGTGCTCTGTGAGGATGTGTTTCATTGTTTTGTGCAATAAAAGTACAGGCAAAGCCAATTCTTTCTTTGTTTTGGATAGAGAAGAAAATTGTCGAGAACCTTTTTTTTTCTGTGTTCAACATTTTACTTCATAAAAACACAGCAGAAGAGTCATCCATAACGAATGGACATTCCCTTTAACCACTTGCTTACTGGGCACATATACCCCCCTCCTGCCCAGGTGAATTTTCAGCTTCTGGCACTGCGTAGCTTTAACTGACAATTGCACGGTCGTGCGACGTGGCTCCCAAACAAAATTGACGTCCTTTTTTCCCCACAAGTAGAGCTTTCTTTTGGTGGTATTTGATCACCTCTGCGGTTTTTATTTTTTGCGCTATAAACAAAAAAGTGCGACAATTTTGAAAAAAAATACAATATTTTTTACTTGTTGCTATAATAAATAGCCCAATTAAAAAAAAAAAAAAAAATAAGCATATTTTTTTTCTCAGTCTAGGCCGATACGTATTCTACATATTTTTGGTAAAGAAAAATAAAAAAAAATGCAATAAGCGACTGGTTTTCACAAAAGTTATAGCGCCTACAAAATAGGGGACAGAATTTTTTTCTATTATTTTTTTTTTACTAGTAATGGCGGCGATCTGCGATTTTTATTGGGACTGCGACATTATGGCTGACACATCAGACACTTTTGACACATTTTTGGCACCATTCACATTTATACTGCGATCAGTGCTATAAATATGCACTAATTACTGTATATATGTGACTGGCATTGAAGGGGTTAACACTAGGGGGTGAGGAAGGGGTTAAATGTGTACCCTGAATTGTGTTCTAACTGTGGGGGAGGGGGACTGACTGGGGAGGTGACTGATCTGTGTCCCTATGTACAAGGGACACAGATCGGTCTCCTCTCTCCATCACAGGAGCTGTCTCTGTGTGAGCCGGCAATGAGAGATGATCTCATATGTTTACATTTGAGATTATCTCTTATTGGCCGCACAGATCGCATAGCAAACGGCCACTCTGATTGGCCGTTCGCCGCAATCTGTGATTGGCTGTGTCCAAGGGACACGGCCAGCTTAGAATTTCCCCGCTGCACACTCGGAAGCGGGCGCGGGGAACGCCCAAAGGGGCGGACGTCAATGACGTCCTGTTGGAAATTCAGGTCCGCGCTGTAGCCGTCATTTGGTCATCAAGAAGTTAAAGATTATCAGAATTTGGTCAAAAATTGATCGAAATTTGGCCTGAAAATTTATGTTAGTGCTAAAAAAGACACAACAATTTTCCCCGGTTAAGAAGAACCCGGACAAATTTAATCCATCTATTGGTAGGCTGAAGTTGATGTATCTTTTCACTTCAGTACAACCAGCCTGTCAGCATTTTTTGCACTGCCAGGTTTAAAAATTAAATTTACAAAACACCCAAAATTGCAGCCAAGTTTTCACTGCCAGGTTTAAAAATTACAAAATTGCAGTTGTAAGTGCAAATTTAAGTACATTGGAACCTTGGATTGCGAGTAACATGGTTAACGAGCGTTTCGCAATACGAGCAAGATTTCTTTTTAAACTCTGACTCTGTTTGAGAGTGTTGTCTCGCAAAACGAGCATTAAACATTGTGCAGTACCGCATTTGGCCAGAGGTGCCGGGGCGACAGGATCCGATCTGAGCTGTTTGGAGCAGTTCGGAAATACTCAGAAATACTCTGTTCCTGAGTGTTTATGAGCCTTTCGGGGGGTTTTCGAGGGCAGCCGAACTATCTCCGAGTATTTCCGAGTCTCTCCGGCGCCTCCTACCTCTGGCCACATGCGGTATTGCATGCCATAGAAGTCAATGTGGAACACATTATTATTAGTTGCTATTCACTTCTATGGGGAAACTTGCTTTGATGTGCAAGTGCTTTGGATTATAAGCATTCTCCTGGAATGGATTATGCGGGTAATCCAAGGTTCCACTGTGTTTAGGCTACAAACAAGTACAATATTTGATTAGATATTAAGGCAAAAACATATTTTTTTTTTTTTTTGGATATAGTAAGTAAGTAGCTGAGGGACAGGACTCAGGAGGGCAAGAAATTAGAACAGGCAGGGACACAACTGAAATGGACTCTCACAGTGACACTGACAGCAGTGTGCAACAGCACAGATCTGTGCGCTGTTCAGCCAATATGTCACTCCATGGTATTTTTAACCTATAACCTACCAACCTTTACTTGTGCATTTTTCTTTTCCTTACCTGTGTCTTGTCCAAGCAATCAGGCTTCCTATAATGACTGTGTGTGCATGTTGTGACTTCCTGGTGACTATACTTCCACCCAGGTCCCTATGTGTTCCTAAATTCCTGTGTAGATGTTGGTAGATTGAGCCATGTGAGAGGGACACAGGCATCCAACACTCCAGAAAATGTCAAACATTGAAGACTTTGCTGCTGGCTAGAGAAGGTAAAATACACAGACCACTATAGAGGTGAGGATAAGAGCTCTCCATTTACCATTGTTCACAGACTTGACAGAGTGGCAAAAAAATACATTTGGGCTTGCGAATTGTAAAATGATCAAAACAGACTGATTAAATTGACTTTAGATACTGTATATATTGGGCCAGATTCTCAAAAGAGATACGCCGGCGTTTCGTAGGAAACACCGTCGTATCTCTGTTTTTTTTACTGGGTATCTATGCTTGTGATTCCTAGAATCACTTATGCATAGATACAGTGAAGATTTCGACATGTGTAAAACAATTACACTGTCGGATCGTAGATGTAATGACATCGCTGGCCGCTAGGTGGCCTTTACGATGATTTCTCATTTGCCTATGCAAATGAGCCTAATCCGACGATTCCCAGACGTTTTTACGCCGCCCCATCGTCGTTTACGTCGTTTCCATACGCGTAAGGTTTCCCCTGCTATATGAGGGGTAACCTTACGAAGTTCCGTCGTTGCCATGTTAAGTATGGCGTCAGGTCAGCGTTGTCTTTTTCCGTCAGTTACGTTGTTTTACTAAGTCGTTCGCGAATAGGGATTTACGTAAACGACGCTCACGTCGGTTTCATTCACTTTTTCCGACGTGAGTTGGAGCATGCGCACTGGGCTATTTTTGATGCCGGCGCATGCGCAGTTCGATCGACACGGGGGCGCGCTTAATTTAAATACAAGCCGCCCCCTTTGAATTACGCGGGGATATGCAGAGCCATTTACACTACGCCGACGCAACTTACGGAGCAAGTGCTTTGGGAATACGGCACTTGCTCTGTTAAATTGCGGCGGCGCAGTGTAAATGGCTTGCGCTACGCCAGCGGCAATTCTACGGGAATCTGGCCCATTGTGTTTAATCTGCTAAAACTCTTCCTCTTTGTAATGTGAATGTAGCTCTTTCTTAAGAATCATGTTGTAAAAAAAATCCTAATGACCTTATAAATGAATACAGGCAGTTCCCAAGTTATGAATATCCGAGTTACGAACGCCCCCTATAAAGGTAGCATGACGTCACTGCCGGTCGCTTTCACTCCACACTGGTCACGGATACCGTCGAGCAACCATTTTGCAGCGCCGGACACATCCCATTCCTGTGGGCTCATTCTGTTGTACTGGGGTGTTCTTCCCACCCCTGTGCAGTAGATGGCAGCAGTGGAGTCAAGGTTTGGGTGCTCTTCCCCAGCAGTCAATCAGGAGGGTGTAGCCTTGCTGTGCATACTGGGTAGGGTATTTATGGGGCAGACGCCATTGGTTCTGGGTCTTCTTTGTCCCGTGTGGCACCCACCTTTAGGGTGGCCACATCACGGCGCCCCAGCGTTATGGCCTACCTGGCCAGGGCGTGCGTGCCACGCAGTGCTCCTGGTTCCGGGGCCATGTTGGCCCGGAACATCTAAGCAGCGACGGGGAACCAGTGAGCAACTGGGTTCCCACCTTTGAGGATCCCAAGCGGTATTGCTGTTCGGTGGGGAGTCCATCTGAGGAGCGCCAATGGCTAGCAATCCAAAATGGGGATCAAGGTAGCCGGCCACTGAAGGATTGATTACCTGTTAGTCGGTACCTGAGCGAAATTAAGAAGAAGATCCAGGCATAATTCACCTAAGGAGGATTACCTCAATAACTGCAACCAGAGAGGGCCTGTGGCAGAGGCATCTCCCTGAAGTCCATTCAGGAGGGTCTGTGGCAGAGACCTTATCCTACAAATGTTCTCCCTATTAAGAGGACCGGGCCGGGCCAACACTGATACTCCGGCAGAGGCAGGGTGCCAGGTCAGTCTTCCCCAGACACACCCTGCCTCTGCTAAACCATTCTCTCCCTGATCACATCCCAGGCCTGTCCGGGTCCCTGCTGCACACTAGCCTCCGCAACGGTGTTATGCCACTCAGGCGTGCAGTGCCGGCCGCTGGGAGAGTGGCGCTCAGTGGAGGAACGCTCACTATACTATCCGAAGCTGCCAGTGTGGCGCCCCCCTACAGCGCCCGGGGCAGGCGCACCCCCTGCCCCCCTGGTTGTTACGCCACTGGGAACATCCTACAAATGGAGTGATACTGTGCCAGGTCAGTGAGAGAGGCCTGTCCGGGTAAAAACCCACTACAGGAGTACGGAAAGTGTTACATATGGGAACAGGACTGTTCCAAACTGCTGAAACTTCTCCGTCTTCCTGCAAACTCTATCACTTTCATCACCAGTTCATTGTTTTTACCCGGCTGGGTAATAAAGACCACAGCAAAGACACTTGTTGCGGACATTCCTTTACTATTGCTATATGCACCATTCACCCCTAGGAATTCGGAAGAACCACGAGGTAAATGTGCCACCCAAAACAACCAGCAGCTCCTCCGGGGGTTAGTGCTACACTTACAACTACCAATTTCCAAATGATACTAAATGAGCAAAATCAGAACAAATAATTAATAAATAAAAGTAAAATAAAAATAGTTGCCAAACACTATACCAGTGGTATGTGACCTATGTTCTGCTTATCCTAACTGGTCCCCCATGTTTTTTTAAATGAAGAAAAGTAGAAGGATAGCTCAAAGTCTGCCTCTTTTCCGTGGCTCTGTTTGGGTCCCTTTTTCTCCAGCTATCCAACCTACAATAGGTTCTAGGCTTGATTCCCCTATTGATCCCTTGATTGAGGTATAGGAGGCTCTCAGGTCAGTGTGCGCTGTCCGGTATGCTGCCCCCAACTTCTTGTAGTCTTGACAGGGACCTCCTGTGTCTTCTGTGAAACCTTGCTAACATAATGAATTCAAACACTTTCTAAGAACAAGCAAGAGCTGAGTCTGGCCCTCCTGGATCCATCCTTGGTTGCTAGACAACATTTTTTACTATGATTCTCATTAATATTCCTGGTTTTGTTACTGACTGCAGAACCCCTCTCAGTAATGTCAACTGGAGATACGGTTATATGAATGAAAGCTTTGAATGGCAGGTGTCATACCAGTCCTTAGAGAACACAAGCTGAGTTGTACTTGCATATAAGCTACCTCTACATGATAATTTTTTTTTCTAAGTAGCTTCTTGTAAACCAGAAATTTCCAGTATATTCCTGTGGTTGAAGATGAAAACACCTGGTAATGTTCTAGTTTAGAGGGGTGTGTAGAATTTTTTAAAATTTTACAATCTCTACTTTGACAACTGCAGTCAGAAGCTGTAAAAAGGACTCCTGCATAAGCATTGGAGTTCTGAAAAGTTGGTAGTCTTAATGCTTGATGAGTTTAGAGTTCTGCTGCTGTGAGGGCAAAAGGACTATGGAATAGAGGAGTAATCAACCAAGCTGACGAATCCTTCAAGCCATGTTCCTTTTGAATCTATAGCAGCAGCAGAAATATAAAAGCAGCAAGCATTAAAATGACCAACTATTAAGAACTCCAGACCAGGGAGAGTCCAAAAAAAAGTGTTCTGGTTATTCACTTTGGGGGTAGACAATTAGAAGGAATATGTTGTTTTGGGTGAAGTCTTATGCCTTGTACACACGATCGGAATTTCCAATGAAAAGAGTTAGACGGAATTTTTTCATCAGATGTGTGGGCCCCATCAGACTTTTTTCCCGTCGGAGTTTAGAAATAGAACATCTTTTATTTTTTTCCGATGTAGAAAAAAATGCGCATGCTCAGAATCAAGTG
Source organism: Rana kukunoris (assembly GCA_029574335.1). Classification (NCBI taxonomy): domain Eukaryota; kingdom Metazoa; phylum Chordata; class Amphibia; order Anura; family Ranidae; genus Rana; species Rana kukunoris. The sequence goes on along the minus strand of CM056049.1, from coordinate 494,540,747 downwards.
GACGCATGCTCGGAAGCATTGAACTTCATTTTTCTCGGCTCATTGTAGTGTTTTACGTCACCGCATTTTGGACGGTTGGAAAATTTGGTCTGACAGTGTGTATGCAGGACAGCTTGAACGGAATTCCAACGGAAAATTCCACCGGATTTTATCCCATCGGAAATTCCGATTGTGTGTACAGGACATTAAAACCTTAAAGTTTAAGTGTTTGCTTGCTCATTTTTTAATTACCATAGATACAATAAGATCACTTTCACACTCAGGCGCTTCTCAAACGTTTCAGCACCTGAAAAGCACCTCTCAAGCCACCCCAGTGTGAAAGTGACGTGGACAGTGACGCAACGCGTCAGTAAAAGAGCCGTGGTGACGTAATTTCCGGTCGCGCCCGAGATCGGAAAGGCTCTTTTTCTGTATATATGCTGTTTATCTGTTGCATCAATTGTAAGTTACTATTTACTTTATTAAACATTGTTATCAAAATACTGCTCTATAGAGCTCTCCTTTTCCTTTTCCATGTCACTGAGCGTTGTCATCCTGAGAGTTTAATTGTTCCTGAACATCTGGAGAATTGATCTGCCAGGAACCGATGGGCCAGTGTGGATCTGTTAGTGAGGCACATTTATTCGATATATAAGGTGAGAGGCTGGGGAAAACATTGTTACTCACACTGGATGGAGGAGATTAGTTATGATGGCGGCACATGCACTTTATATTTGATTTGATTTGCATGTTTGGATTGAGTACCACAGTTGGATTCCTTTGCACTTTTTATTAGATTGTCCTATATATATATATATATATATATATATTGACATTTTTTGCACCAAGAACTTTTGCACATTTATGCCTGTTGGAAGCCCTATATTGTCATTTTGCACTTTATTTGCTGTTCTTGCACTATTACCATATACACATATTTTGTGTTTTGCCATTTTTTTTGCACTTTATTGCACAGCTGTATTTGCACTATTATTATTGTTGGATATTGGGTACTGTGCTTGCAGTTATTTCTCATAATTTGATGATTTATGTTAGTTTTTAGTTTTAGTTTAGTTTTTCATGAGGATTAGTAAGCGCCACATTCTTATTATATTCTGTTAATATCAATGGTTCTCTCTCCACTCCAAAAACAAACATTTTGGCACAGAGCAGGCGCATTCTGCGATGCAATTTTTGCAGAGATTTTAATGTATTTTTTGCTCAACAATCGTCGAAAAATCACACCGCATTTGGGTTGCTATTAGGAAATAATGGCATTCCAAATTATGCTTCCCATGTTTTCCCGCAATTATGGAATTGTGGGCAGAATCGTGCGAAGTGTGAATGTAGCCTAAGGTGAAGTGAAGTGGGTAACAATATGATCTAAGTTGTTTTTTTCTACATGCAATTTTTGGTTCTAGTCCCTTAATGCATATGTCTGAACTCTGAGGAACAACTATTAAACATTTCACCATTTAAGGAAGTATCCCAAACGTACATTTTTGTAGCCATTTAAAGTAATCAGGACACGTCGACTGCATTTTGCAAGTGTTATTGAAGTGTAACAGAACAGGTAAATGCTTTCTAATAGTGCACAGGCATAATTTTTTAAACATACAGACTAAGGAGCATAGTTGGGTGCCATAGGACAATAGAAAGCTGCTTTGCAATTGCTTTCTGTAAGTTGAAAGGAGGGTGGATAACATGACACACATTTAATTTCAGCACACTTGTTAAATCAGCTCTGAATTTTTTATGAAGCATCGGTAACCAGTAGCTGAAGCTCTGGGGGCTTCTCCACCACAAAGAGTGTGGTCGGCTCTCACTTCCCATCTGGCACAGGGTGACAGAGATAGTCAAGAGGGCTTGCAGGAAATTTTAAGGAGAAGAAAGCTCATGTGCCACAACCATTGTGAATGAAAAACGCAACATGCTGCCTTGTGTGCCTGTGTCTCTTTAAAGATTAGACACAACAGCTTACTACTGGACTTAAAGTGATGCCGGAACAATTGTTAACAGATGAGACAACACAACAGCTGTGTTCCTGGGAAATATATACGTAACATACCCTGGGTCAATATACTCACCAAGCGTAAAACTTTCAAAGACAGTTATAGTTTTAAAAAAAAAATCTTAACTCTAAGCCATTCCATTTTTTACATGTTTATTTTTATTTTATTTTGTTTTATTTTATTTTTAAACATATTTTTATATTTATTTATTTAGTAACCATAATAAACCATTTTTTAGCTCTATTTTTATTTGTTCTTTAATAGACACACTGTAGGCTTCATTTTTTATAAAAGAAGAAACAAAAAAAGCAAAATTATAAAACTCTTTATTGAATAAATATAACTGTAGCTATTGGGCTAAGATTAAAATAATTTCAAAGCAACCAGCCAGGTTTCAAACAACCTCCTATAGTATATGAAGCAACTGAGGGCCAGATTCTCAGCGGCGTTATGACAGTGGGCCAGATTCTCAGCGGCGTTACGACGGAGTATGTCAGATACCCCGTCGTATCACCTTTTTTTTTGTCTCGTATCTATGCGCGTGATGCTTAGCATCACTTTTGCATAGATACGCTTCTACATCCGACAAGTGTAAAACCATTACACTTGCGAATCGTAGGTGTAATGACAACTCCGGCCACTAGGTGGCCTTTACGTTGTTTTCGCATTTGCATATGCAAATGAGGTAGTACGCCGATTCTCGATCGCTTTTACGCTGCCCCGTCGTCGCGTATGTCGTTTTCGTTCGCATAAGGTTACCCCAGCTTCTATGTGGAGTAACCTTACGAAGTTCCGTCGGGTGCCGTCGGATGCCATGTTAAGTATGGCGTCGGGTCAGCGTCGGCTTTTTCCGTCGCTTACGTCGTTTTACTAACTCGTTCGCGAATAGGGAGTTGCGTAAATGACGCTCACGTCGTTTTGACATCGGTTTCAACGACGCTTTCCGACGTGAGCTGGAGCATGCGCACTGGCCTTTTTCCCCAGCCGGCGCATGCGCAGTTCGTTTGACGCGGGGGCGCGCTTCATTTAAATACAAGCCGCCTCATTTGAATTACGCGGGCTTACGCTGGGCCATTTTCGCTACGCAAACGACGGAGCAAATGCTTAGGGAATACGGCACTTGCTCTAGTACGATGCGGCGGCGTAGTGTAAATGGCTTACACTACGCCGGCGAATTTCTTAGAGAATCTGGCCCTGAATGTTCTGAGTATCACTGTATTAATACCAAACAATAGTGATTCTTTAGGATATGCAGTAATGCTTCAAACTATTTAAAGAATCATAGAGTTATTTGTCCACTTCTTTCCACATTAAGAGGAATCTGCACTTTTTTGCATTGAATCGAATAGTGAAGTCTTGCAAGTAAACGCAAACAACAAATGTTGCAGTGGGCTTATTATAATACTTAAAGTTGTATAACCTTATAAGAAAGCCACAGCATCCTAAAAACATCTTTTATCTTTTTGGAATGTACAAAGTACAAATCTGCCAGCCGCTGCTGACACCTGCAGCTGTTCAAACACAGTGTATGCAACAGTGTTTACAACCGCCTGCAAGAATCCACTGATTATTGCCAGAGGACGCATACAAACTCTGCATAATTGGTGCAATTCATTAAAGGTGTATTTATAAAATGTTATTTTCATGCATTGACAGTATAACATCTGCATTTTGGATGAAGCAAATTTAGGCAAAGTTCAGTTCGCCCATGGTTCACCAAACCCAGCGGGATGTCTGCAAAGCCCGAACATATCATCAGGGGCAGACTGACAACTCATGGGGCCCCCGGGCAATAGGAGATTATGGGGCCACAGAGTATACACACACACACACATACAGTATACATACACAGTATACACACACACACACACAGAATACACATATACACACTGAAAAGGTACCGGAGAGGCGGAGCAGCTATAATCTTTGGATTTAAAAAAAAAAAAAAGATTTTTACATAATGTCCCTGGTTTTACTGAGGCTGTCAACCCCGATGGGGCCCCCTAGTGACATGGGGCCCTCGGGCAGTGCCCGAGGGCCTGAATGGTCAGTCCGCCCCTGCATATCATTCACCCACCCTCTAGATCAGGGGTCTCAAACTGGTGGCCCTCCAGCAGTTGCAGAACTACAATTCCCATGAGCCATTGCAAAGCTGACAGGTACAAGCATGACTCCCACAGGCATGATGTGACTTGTAATTTTGCAACAGCTGTAGGGCTGCCAGTTTGAGACCCCTGCCCTAGATGAATGAGTACAGGATACCATAGTACCCATTATTATTCATTCCAAAAAATGACAAATATAAATAAACAACAAACACACAGTGACAAAGACCTTTAATAAAAATGCATAGTCCAGAGATGTAAATCCAACATACAATGTATTGTCAAAATTATTTCGACACCTGCCTTTACATGCACATGAACTTTAATGGCATCCCAGTCTAAAGCCCCGTACACACGGTCGGACTTTTGCCCAACCAACATCAAAATCCGACACTTTTCGCATTTGTCCGACCGTGTGTACGTTCCATCGGACCAACTTTTTTGGCTTTCATCGGACAAAAAGTTGGGTCTGCGAACGGACCAACTTTCAGGCAACAAAAGTCTGATGGTGCAAAGTCCGATCGTGTGTACAGCAAACCATCGGACTTTTGGACAAATTACAAATGCGCATGCTCAGAACCAATGTTAAAATCAACCAACAATAGCAGAAGTTAACCAAAGGGTGGCAGTAAAGAGCAGAAAAGAGCAGAACAACCACGTGATGATGGGAAAGTTTTAGAAAAGTTTGCAGAAAAGTCCGAACGTGTGTATGCTATGGGTGTGACCGGACAAATCAATTAGGACAAAAATCCAAGGGAAATTTTGTTGGATGTCCTACCGTGTGTATGGGCCTTTAGTTCATAGAGTTTAATATTGAGTTGGCCCACCTTTTGCAGCTATAACAGCTTAAACTCTTCTGGGAAGGCTGTCCACAAGGTTTAGGATTGTGTCTATGGAAATGTTTGACTATTCTTCCCGAAGCGCATTTGTAGGTCAGGCACTGATGTTGGTTCGAGAAGGCATGGCTCGCAGTCTCCACTCTAATTCATCCAAAAGGTGTTCTACCGGGTTGGGGTCAGGACTCTGTGCAGTCCAGTCAAGTTCCTACCCCCCAAACTCACTTATCCATGTTATTATGGACCTTGCTTTGTGCACTGATGCAAAGTCGTGTTGAAACAGGAAGGGGCCACCCCCAAACTGTTCCCACAAAGTTGGGAGCATGAAATTGTCCAACCCCTGAGGAGCTAAGCCTAAACCCTGAAAAACAACCCTACACCATAATCCCCTTCCACCAAATGATTTGGAAAAAACAATATATAGTTGCGCTAAATAAATAAAAATAAAAATGGCTAGATGATGGGTATTACTTGAATTGGAACACCAATATATAACCATATGTGAATGAACATGGTGAAAAATATTTAAAAAAATGAAGAAATGTAAATATACAGTAATTTAACCCCTGTGATAAATCACTCAAACATAGTGATTGAATCGCTAAATAAGCAGTAATATGTGCATCAACCCAGTGTTAAAAAACATAAATGAATAGCAAGATTAATTATAAATCAATGTCCAATGAGAGCAAAAAGAACCATGAAAATTATTGTCCAAGTGAATAAGTAAAGAAAATCTGGTTTGCAGGAAAACAGTCCAAAATGCACATGAAGGCAGGTAAGTGAGAGGATAGGAAGCAAGGCTGCCGTGCACCACCACCACACTAAGACTTTCTCCGGTGTGACACAGAATCATAGGGTACTCTTACCAGATGGATGGGACCTCGGATGTCAAGGTCTGAAGCGCTTCTGCAGAAACAAACTTCTGCAACGGTTATCGGGAGAGTGTGATCGTTCGATCGCTCAGGGTCTCCTCTCTCCAGCCACAGAAACAAGATCTCTTCCTCCAATGTGGGTAGGTCCGTGGACCATGGATAAAAATAAAATAAAGGCAACAATGTGTATTACCTTAAAAAATAAGTGATTTATTTGTAAGGCTCAGACACAGCATTACAGACACATAGTAGGATAAAAATATTTGAAAAAGCCGGCATAAGCTGATAGTTACGAACGCCCACGCAGTCGGGTCACTTGGGAGAGTGGTGACGTCAATGCGTAGCACCGCCCTGACCAGTTTTGTCAGAAAATTACGTTTTCAAAGGGCACCAAATGATTTGGACCAGTGCAAAAAGCAAGGTCCATAAAGACATGGTTGAGTGACTTTGGGGTGGAGGAACTTTACTGGCCTGAGCAGAGTCCTGACCTCAACCTAATAGAAAACTTTGGGATGAATTAGAGCGGAGACTGTGAGTTAGGCCTTCACGTCCAGCATCAGTGCCTGACCTCACAAATGCGCTGCTAGAAGAATGGTCAAAAATTACCATAGACACACTCCTAAACCTTGTGGACAGCCTTCCCAGAAGAGTTGAAGCTGTCATAGCTGCAAAGGGTGGGCCAACTCAATATTGAACCCTACGGACTAAGACTGGGATGCCATTAAAGTTCATGTGCATGTAAAGGCAGGCATTCCAATACTTTTTACAAAATAAATCAAAATGACCTGCCTGACCCATGGGCGTCCACTGAAAATTTTTCAGGGGGGGGCACTTCGGCAGCGGCGATACACAGTCGCATTTTACCCTTTTTTGGACCGCTAGTGGGGGTTAAAACTGACCCCCCCACGTTAAAATGTAAAAACACCCCACTGAGCCCCCTGCATCTTTAAATATCTCTTTGTCACTAATGTGTACCCCCTCTCCACAACTGCACCTCTGGACCCCTTTACATTACACAGCACCCTGCATCACTGGACCCCTTTACATTACACAGCACCCTGCAACCCTTTACATTACACAGCACCCTGCAACCCTTTACATTATACAGCCCCCCACAGCACAAACCCCCCACTCAGCACAGATGGATCCCCTTCAGCACAGACCTGAGTCTCACTGTCACAAAGGTGTCAATTTAAATACAATTGTCACTTCAGTTGTGACCTACCTAACTTCACAGGCAGTGTATAGTGTAGTGGTCCCTTCCCTTCCTACAATAGTACTGACCTACCCAATTCCTACATTGGCCACTACACTACTCTGCGCACCACACTGACCACTACACTACACACTACACTGCACACTGACTACTGACCACTACACTGCACATTGACTACTGACCACTACACTGCACACTGACTACTGACCACTACACTGCACACTGACTACTGACCACAACACTACACACTGACCATATGTATGATGTGTCCCATGATGTCTTGTCTCTGCAGACACACACACACATGTTGTAGGACATCTCCTTCTCCCTCCATACTGCACACCCAGCCTATATTCTTCCTTCTCATCTTCAGCAGGTCCAGCGGGTGTGTGCAGCAGGCTGACCCACAGAAGGCCAGGCCTCCGAGGTACTACCACCACCGACTCGAGACACCCTCCGCTCCACCATCTCCCCCGACTCTTTTTCTTCTTCTCTCCCAGGGCACGCTGCACAGTCCAAGGGCCAGGGGTGGAACTGGTCCATGCTCGGGAGAACGACAAGAGCCGGGGCCAATCGAGTTGTAGCATGAGGCCCCGCCCAGCCAAACCACGAGACACGGTCGCCTTAAATCGGCAATGGGAAGGTGTGGTGGGCCTGGGGGGAGTACATGTGCTGCGGTGCAGATCTGTGCGGGACTGGAAATGGGTGTAAGGGCGGTGGAGGGTGTAGAACATTGCCAATTTGCACCCCCCTCAGCCTGCCTCGCCAATCCCTTGGTATGCCCCTGCTCTTCAACAACACCTTCTCGATTCCAGGAGGGCAATCGCCCCCTTGCCCTATGGAGCGGACGCCCATGGCCTGACCATTTTTCCCTGCCACCAACACAATCCGCCTACCACTGCTAAATGGCAGAATCCCTGGAGCTGCTGGAACGTAATGAACAGCTCCAGGCATCCTGGGTGACATCATTGACCAAATTGACTATATTAGGTCAATGATGTAACTCTTGATCCCCAGCTGCTTCATTTAAATTATAGCAGCTCGAGGGATTTGGGAGGGATAACTGCCCAAACATGATCAGTTTATTTGGCAGTTTGTAGTTTGTATCTAGTCTGCACCATTATGTCACTGAAATTATTATTAATATTTACAGATACATTTCTGTTAAATATCCATAGTGTGATTCAACACTTCTCTGTCACAAACAATATAAATAATGCAGCTCTAATCATACCTTAAGTTAGTTTTAAAAAGGGATGTTGTTTCTGGCAATTACGAAAAGATGCATCTTTAATGAGGTGTCATTATAACATATAAATGATGACAGTAGACTATCTTGCCTGTGGCATTCTGTCAGTATAATCCTGAGGAGAATAAGAGGAGCACAGTTAGCACATGTACCCGTGACTTCATGATGACAAAAGGCTATATTACCCCACACAACACCTGTTGTAGCAGTTGAGTTAATTACTTTTCATTGTGTTCAACTACCTGAAATATTAATAGCAGCATGAGTATATCCCAAAATCAGAAACTGACACCATGGTAGCAGAGGAACATGAGCTAAATTCCAGTCAGTGTTCCACCCCCAGGACAGCACTTTTACCGTTGGCTGGACTGTTCCCTTAAGAAGGAACTTGTTTTTGGTTGTTGTTTGGTTGCTGTTTTTTGTTGGCAGTTGTAGTATGTTTGATTTAGTTACATTAGTGAATAATTTAATTTGTTTAAAAGTAAGGGTTTCCAGTAGTAGTAAAAAAAACATAAGGGCAACACATACATTCATTTTTAAGCAATGCAGTCAGTTAATATTTTTACTAACCATTTTTTATGTTAAAAGCAGACCTGCTTAATAATTATTTGTACATCGCAAATGGGCAAATCGGGAACCGGATGGTTGCTAAATCAGTCACCAATAATTACCCCAGTGGCACAAACTATTGCTTCTACACAGTTAATAGCATATCTCTCCTTCCTAATTTTCTTTTGGTTATGGTTTGGCTTATCTTTAATTATTTTTATTATTTTGTTGTAAGATCCAATAAACAGAGATTTACTCACCCTTCTTTGAAATTCTTGGGTTAGGCTGTAGAGCAGGGATGTCCAACCTTTTGAAGAGCGAGGGCCACTTAAGTGACTTGGTAACCGGTCATGGGCCACAATGAGTGGAGTGGGTGGATTACAGGTCTGTGTCCAATCTGCATAGAGAGAGCAGACATAGGCCACTCTACTCTATGGGCCCTTCGATCTGATCCACCCAGGCAAAAGGGGATAGATCCTCTTCTGTTTTTTTCTTATTTTAGCAGATCGATTGGAGGTAGGTGGTGCATCTGCTGATCAATTTGAAAGCAGCCCAGTAACCACTGCAGAACAGATATGCCCATCCTTGGTATCACTCCGCCTTTGACAGGAGGCGGTGCTATACAGGAAGCAACAGCTTATGCGGCTCTGCTCCGCAGCCGCTTGCTTTCTCTACCTCCGGCTTCATTCACAACACTGATGCTCTGGGATGATGGATCGGCAATCCGCGATCTGGGCTTGCCAACCAACCATCCCAGAGCAGAAGGTCGCGGGCCACATCAGAGGGTTCCACGGGCCACATGTAGCCACCGGGCCACTGGTTGGGCACACATGCTGTAGAGTTTCTTGAATATACCAACAGTTAAATGTTCATGAACCAGGACTGAATGGCGGTATATTCTACGGTCTCTATTGATTAAACTCATTGAATTGCTCTATATATGTTATACTTTATGTATGGATTCCTTCTGTTATGGACATCTGTAGCAATCGCTCTCCGCTTTTTTAAAGAACAAGCTTGTTTTTATCTACAATTCTGTAAGTGTGAACCCCTCTTTTTTTAAATAAAAGACCTTACGGTATTATGCTATGTGGATCCATTTGTCTTTCATGTTGAATGCCAATGGCATTAGCTAATTACTTGCTGTTCACTTTGGTGTTCGTTCGTCTGAGGAACAATCTTCTACCATCTATCCTTGAGGTCCACCTACTGCTTCATTCACAGATCATCACATAAAGTCCTCACCATGCCTATCTGACTCATGTAGTACGTGTATCCACCCCATCTGGTTAGCGTGTCAACCCTACTTTTTTGACTGCAGTTCATGATCAAGCATTTTCTTCAAAGATTCCTCACTTTAGACTTTACACTTGTGTTGATGTTTATTCACACCATCACGGTATATTCAATCAAGATGGACTGATACGATATGTCATTCTCTCTATATTAATTATCTTAGTGGTGTCTTTAAAAACGTAAACTTAAACTGGCCATACATTATACACTTTTCTGGTACAATTTTCCTATAGATTTACCAAAATCTTATAGTATGAGGTCAAACCTAAACACTTTCAATTTGTAAGAAATCAAGCAGGACCTTGCAATATATTCAGGTGCATCTACAAAATTGAATATCATCAAAAAGTTTATTTATTTCAGTAATTTATTTGACTAGAGTGTGACACCTTGAGTCTAAAACAAGAGATATGCAATAAGTGGAACTTCAGCTGTTGCAGAACTACAAGTCCCATGAGGCATACCAAGACACTGACAGTCACAAGAATGACACCCAGAGGCAGAGGCATGATGGGACTTGTAGTTTTGCAACAGCTGTATGTCCGCTAATAGCATATATATATTCTATAATTTTCTGAGACACTTAATTTGGGGTTTTCAGTAGCTATAAGCCTTATTCATCAAAATGAAAATAAAGAAATGCTTGAAATATATCACTCTGTATGTAATGAATCTAAAGGGTATATGAGCTTCACTTTTACTGAAAATAATAAACTTTTTTTTAATGCAAATGCTTTTATTGGGGTTTTAAAAGCATAACAGAAGGAATTCATACATAAAGTATAACATATATAGAACAATGAAAAATTAGTATAACCTAAGTATGCAGTACATTAATTTAAATCAATAGAGACCGAAGAATATACCGCCATTCAGTCCTGGTTCATGAACATTTAACTGTTGGTATATTCAAGAAACTCTACAGCCTAACCCAAGAATTCAGGGAAGGTATCCGTACCTAGGGTGATTGCATCTCTGTTTATTGGATCTTACAACAAAATAATAAACATAATTAAAGGTAAGCCAAATAGGCTTTCTACTAAACCAAACCATAACCAAAAAGAAAATTAGGAAGGATAGATATGCTATTAACTGAGTAGAAGCAATAGTTTGTGCCACTGGGGGTAATGATATAGGGTAATTATCTGTGACCTATTTAGCAACCATATGGTTCCCAACTTGCCCATTTGCGATCAAAGATATACATTGTATCTAGGATGTAAGAAAAAAGACTGTGCTGTATACAAACCTAAAACTCTAACTGCAACTAACAAGTCCCAATGAGTGAATCATGTGACTCCGGTGGACAGTGAAACCTTGGAAATCTCTCCAATGGAAAATGAATACAGAAAAAGCAAAGGTTGGTGAATATCCTGTGAATATCCTGTGACTTTAAGGACGAACAAAGTGAATCCACCACCACAGAGAGTGCACGCTTACCAGCTGCACAAGATTTAACACTTGTGGCTAATACTCAGCCAGGCCCTTTTCCTCCAGGGACTTCAGATGTCTAATCGAGCCATATGACGCTGTGGACCATTGATCCTGAAGGTGGTCAGAGGCATGGCTTGCAAACAGTACAGTAGTGTCAGCCAGGCAGTGAACACAGGAGGGTGCCGCTACCTTTGGTATATATGGGGAGCTCTACACCTGCCTCTCCCCGCCAAGGCACTCGCTGCTGCTCCAGTCCCATTATACATTTTTGAGTTGGGGATAATTTACATTTTTGAGTTGGGGATAAATTAACTTTTTGATAATAATCAAATTTTTGGTGATGCACCTGTAGTTGAAGATAAATCTAAAGGAAATTGAACAAGAAAGTTGTATAATATATGGCCAGCTTTACTTACATCCTCCTGTGGTGGCTTCCACATTGTTAACATGCTAGATGGTAAAACAATACAAGTTGCTTCCTATCGCTACTCACTAAAGTACTATGAATTTGATTAAAATACTGCTCTTGCAGTATGAGTGTGTTCCATTAAAGTCTATTGGATGCTAAAGCACAGGCCAGGGAAGTCCAGCACTGCCGCCATTATGAAAGGTAAAATATCGAATTGAGGTGGACAGGTAACCTTTAGTGTAAGGAGGGTTATATAAATCACAAAGTTTACCCTTTTTAAGTAAACCTTCCTCAAACCTGGGAAAATTATACTAATTATATCATAAAATAAGTAATTTGCATGTGTAAACAACCAATAGATCCACAGATATAGACAGTTGAAGATAGAAAGCACACATTTTTCAGTGAAGTGTGAGTTTGGCCATGCCTGTTCCTATGTTTCTATTCACTTCTTTTAAGAAAAAGTAGCTTCACTGACCATTAGCAATGCTTGAAAGGAGGTAGAATGCAGGGCCAAGTTGTTGTTTTTTTGCAGGAAAGTCTTGGTATAGTATTTTAGCTACTACCTGTGGATCCTCTAATCACTTTGACACTCTGTTTACACTGAAGGTAACCTTCTCTTATGAATTTTTCATAACTAGTGGGGTTTAAAGTTCAAAGCTTTGTGACAAGTTTACTTTACTCAGTCATCATCAGCATACAAGAATAATGCTGATATCAAGATGGCAGGCATTGTACCTGCTGAGGGAAACATTTAAAAATGTAGTTCATAGAAAAGCAAAATTTAGAACTGGATTAGTAAAATTATATTATGCTCATAGAAGGAGTTTTGCCAGCAGGGTCCCTCCCGCAATGTACCCTTACCAAATAGAAGACATGCAACTTAGTAAAGTAAAAAAATGTGGGGTGTTGTCATGCCTGCCAAGCTGCATTTTCGGATAAGAGAACCACACTCTCCCCCCTCCCCCTGATTTCCAAGTGGGGTTCATCTTTAAAATCTTGGTCTATGAAATTTGAGGGGACCCTACATAATTTTATATGTTTGCAAGGCATTGGGTCCCCTTTGATATCCATTTTTTTTGGGGGGGGGGGGGGGTTGTTGCCTACGTGATAAATATTCTATAATACATAGTGTTTACTATTGTGCTACTTGAGATGGATGTGATTAATGTTTTGTTTAATTTTGTGTGTGAAAATAACAATAAAGTAAGTATCTGATTTAAAAAGAAAAATCATTAATTTTGTAAATACAAGTCTAAAATTGAATTTGTCTTTAATACTACCTTATCTTTGAAATTTAGTTTATACAAATAGGCAGTTTATAAAGCAGAAGGATGATATAAATAGATTCTCACAACTTGAATGCAAGCTGTTGTAAACGGTAACATGCCTCAAGGGCTATACTGGGTCCAGGTATGCTAATAATCCAATACGTGATAGGAATATGCTAGTGCACATATAACTAAAGCTCAATTTACACTTTCTAGCCCAACCCCCTGCTCTCAGGCCAACTGTCTTGTACAGTCCCATCCCGTCCCCCCCACGCACACACACGTACACACGATCAGGCTTTTGTCTGGCCAAATCACATCGGAATTCTGACGGAATTCCATCGAAAAAAGGAAATGTTCTATATATAAACTTCGATGGAATTCATCGGAATTTCCAATTAAAAAACTCCGAAGGGGCTACACATGATCGGAAAATCAGATGGAAAAAGTCCATCTGACTTTTTACATTGGAAATTCTGATAGTGTGTGCGGGGCATAAGTCAACTGTTCTTAGTATCAAACAAAAGCTCACCACACAAATTCACATTTTTCTGCACAATTGTCTTTAAATCTACCAATAACTATGTAGTGCAAGGGTCTGCCTGACTGGATACAGATTGTTTGGATAGTTTAGCCAGATTCTCATAGTACATACTGTACTGTAGCTTTGATAAATCTAAAGTGCATTGCACAAAGATTGTAAGGTCAGATTGTAACATATATGAAGACCTTTAGGCTACATTCATACAGGCGACTTAGGCTGGTGTGAATTGTAGCACCAGGAATTTTGTGATTCCTGCTGCGGTGCCCTATTTACTATTATGACAGAATGCCATTGATTTCAGCTATTTGCAGCTGTCCACAGAGCCAGTGATTACCTGCACCGATTGCTGCTAAATGCCACAAGCCACACAAAGGCACTCTACTCTGTGCCAATACATTTAGAACCGACCATTAGAAGAGTAGAGAGGACTTTCATCTTGCTCTTATAACAATATGGTTGTGTGTATCTGGACCCAGAATGGGTGAATTGTATGTACACAGTGCTGCAGTCTGGAACATCTTGTTTTATAAAATAATGTATTACTGAAAGTCAAAGACATGATGATTAGGTGGATATGTGCTGCCCCTGGCAGTTATGAAATTCTAGACCCCGGACTGTTAGTTATGCAGAAACCTGGCATTGCATAGATCAATTCTCTGTCTACACAAAACTATTCAATTAAGACATAACGTATTAAAGTCTGCAATTTTTATAAAAAATGTACCTGCTAACATGAAGACATGCTGCCTCAAGTTCAATTATAGTTCTTCTTTCCTCCTTCTTCAGCAGGTCAGACAGTACCCTTAGTACCTGTGCCTCTTTTTCCTTCCAGGGTTCTTTAGAGCCACCCTAAGGTCACGTACACACGATCGGTCAAACCGATGTGAACAGTCTGATGGACCATTTTCATCAGACCATACCGATCGTGTGTGGGCGCCATCGGTTAGTTATTCATCAGTTAAAAAAAAGTCAACTTGTTTTAAATTTAACCGATGGATTCCTAACCAATAGGTCAAAACCGATCCAAAAATCCACGCATGCTCAGAATCAAGTTGACGCATGCTTGGAAGCATTGAACTTAATTTTTTTCAGCACGTCGTTGTGTTTTACGTCACCGCATTCTGACCCGATCGTTTTTTTAACCGATGGTGTGTAGGCGTGACGGACCATCAGTCAGCTTCATCGGTTAACCGATGGAAACTGTCCATCAGACTGTTCTCATCGGTTTGACCGATCGTGTGTACAGGGCTTTAAATGCATGCTCCAGAGCCATTCCCCTGATCCCCCGTCCAACCTTCTCCCAGAAAATTGATAGACACTGTGGAAATGTAACGTTCAGGAAAGCTGCATTGAGAAACCTGGAGCCAACAGTGGTGAATAGGAACTACCATAATGTTTGTGCCTCCATAGCTTGGATATTACTTGGTGCATTTATTTAAAAAAATAAAATAAACATTTGTCATTACCCTAAAACTGTGACTGAACAAATATTAAATGTGAATATAATCTTACCCCTTCATGAAGGCAATATTTAGTAACCAAGACAGATAAAAATATTTATGGGTTCAATTAGATCAATAGTGGTCCATTTGTGAGCACTTGTATGGTAAATCTTTACCTCAGCAGCACATTACTGCTTCTAATGCACACAAATCTAATAGTATGTACTGCAATGACTGAATCTGAATGCCGCATGGAGTTTACTGTAATCGCTCATGGCGTTCCATTTCTCATACAACGAAACAGAGTCTGTGTTTAAGAAGTGCCATAAATGGTAAAATGGCAATCATATGTTCATTCATTTTTGCCTGTTAATGGTAAGTCATTGAATGTTATTGCATTAATTTATTCATTGGTAAGGTATGTGCCGATTCTGTCATTTACAATTACTGTATTTATTGGCGTATAACACTCACTTTTTTACCCTGAAAATAGAGGGTGAACTGTGCATGCTTGTTATATGCAGGGTGCCGTGGAAAGTTTTTTTCCTGAAACTTCCCTCTTAAAGTGCGTGTTATACGCCGATAAATACGGTAATATAATAATTGATATACACAGTAAAATTGATTTAATAAAGACAAATAGACTCCAAATAGGGTTTCCAAAATGGCTATCATGAGCAGAGAAAACATTTTTTTTGGTTTTCTCTAGGTATTGTATTTCATGTTGGAAACCCCGAAGCCAGAGGCTTAAAAAGTCTTGGTGGGAACAAGGGGTTGATTTACTAAAGGCAAATAGACTGTGCACTTTTAAAAGTGGAGTTGCACTCTGCTAGTGCAGTTACTCCAGAGCTTAATAAATGAGTTCACTTTGCAAAGAGTACCCAATCATGTGCAAGGAAAATAAAAAAAAAGAGCATTTTTGCTGGCACATGATTGGTTGATGGAAGTCAGTAGAGCTTCTTTCTGCTCATTTACTAAGCTCTGGAGCAACTTCACTTGCACAGTGCACAGTCTATTTGCCTTTAGTAAATTTAACCCAGCGTGTGTGTGACAAGCATCACTACTAAAATTTGTAAGGCCAAAGTTAGAATAAATATCTATAGAAGACAATCAAACCAAGTTTATTTATTTTCTTCTAAAAGTTCTGTAAAAATAGGGACAGTTTATCAAATTTCCCCAATTTGGAAAAATGCCTTTGAATCCATAGGGAAGGTGTAATTAAGGTGGGTTTTAATGTTTTAAAAGCATTTAAATGGAATTTAAAGCGGAGGTCTGCCTAACAAAAAAATATTAAAAGCCAGCAGCTACAAATACTGCACCTGCTGACTTTAAATAAATGAACACTCACCTGTCCAGGGTGCCCGCAATGCCGGCAGCCGAAGCCGATCAATCCCTCGGCTCTCGGCTGCCCCACCGATATCCTCGGTGAGGGAATCAGGAAGTGAAGCGTTGTGGCTTCACTTCTCGGTTCCCTACTGCGCGTCCTTACTGGTCCCCGCTGTCTTCAGGGACATGTGTGTTTCCCAGAAGACAGCAGGGGGGCAGGAAGTGACGTAGACCCCTGCAGATTCTGTGGGGGGTCTATGCCCGGAAGTGGGGGCAAATACCTGTATTATACAGGTATCTGCCCCCCCCCCCTGTCACCGGAGGGGGGGTTCCAAAAAGCGGAGGTTCCATTTTTGTGTGAACCTACACTTTAACTAGATCCTAAGGGTTATAGAAGATACTTTCACTAACTTTGCAAGCTGATAAGAGTGCTTAGAAATGTTCATATTATGTGTGTGCTTAGGAAAACTGTTCCATGTGCACTTTGCTTTAGAAAAGTTATTGATTGGAGCAGTAGCCATTTTTGTTTTGTTAATCTGGACCTGTTTTTGTGCAAGTACATCCCATTCCTATTTCTACAGAAAAAAAAAACAATCAGTACAAAAAAGTTGACAAACAAATTGAAGGCTTCCAACGTAGAGAAACAGGAACAAGCATTGTATTATATGTTTCTCCAACTGTGACTTAAAATAGAAGGAAAGTCCTCAACACTTATTTCTCCTCCAGCGACACGGCATCCTCCAGCTCATTTCTCTGCGCTGACATGTTCGCCTTGGTTTGACATTCTTGGCCATCTTGCTTGACCGTCCCCCGGAAGATGTTACTCTTTGTGCACGTGCATTGGAAGTACAGGCATACCCCACTTTTAAGTACACAGTGGGGTTTATTTACTATAGCTGGATGTTACAAGGAGGTAGACAAACACAGTAAGAAATTATTTCATTAAAAAAATGTAACCCACAGGGTACACTTAATAGCACAATATTGAGGCTATGGAAGAACAGGTAGAAATACACACCTATATTGATAATATTTTGAGATTGTAATTACACCTTCATTGGCTGAGACAGCAGTGTGGCGTATTGGCTCCCACTGTTGTCAATCAATGTCAGTGAGCCAATGAGGAGAGAGAGGGGGCAGGGCCGAACCGCAGCTCCGTGTCTTAATGTATACACCAAGCAGCTGCACAGCTGTTAGCTGTGGATGCACTCAGCAGGAGGAAGGGCCAGGAGAGCAGGTGTGGGACCCGAGAAAAGAGGAATATCGGGGCTTCTCGGTGCAAAACCATTGCACAGAGCAGGTTAGTATAACATGTTTGGTATTTTTAAATAAATAAAAAAATGAGACGTTAGTATCGCTTGAAGGCTTTCTTCTCCTGCTCTTGTGACAGCACCGGGTGACCAACCGGCCAATAGCACCAGAATTGTCATGTGGGATGAAGTGCTATACCTCCCATACCAGGAAGTACTTGGTGTTTTTGTTTACTCTTGCCAAACAGAGTGCTGGGGGGAAAAAAAGAGGCATGGACAAAGCAGAGGATAACTTCAAACTGCACTAACCGTGGTTTGACAGAGCTTGTCTTTTCATTTGAACTTCCTAAAATGTATGTGTGCTTCAATATAACAAAAGGGACAACATCCCTGTAATACATACCTTCTCAAAGCATTAGGTCCTGTGAAACATGGAAACCATTCCAAGTCCTGGCCAGCAGAGGGACCACTGAGGAATTCTTGAAAATTCTGTAGCCCTGTTAGAATAAGACACAATGTACAATATTGTTTTGTGGACTGAAAAGAAACAAAGCTGGCATTTTTGATTGATTCATTCTGTATTTTAAAAGAGTAAGCAATGCAATAATTAACATTAGCTATTATAGAGCATCTTAGCCAACAATATGTAAACAACATATGTGTGTAACCTCAATTCCTTCTATGAATATCTCAATTTATTTTTGTTTGGATCTGCAACACATTTTCGTACCATCTATGCTTAATTATACTGTTCTCATTTGCAAAAAAAGAAAGCTAAAGCTGAACGCCAGACAAACAGCTATATAGACACGCTAAACGCATATAAAGAAGTCGTTTTAACTGCCAAAGGATTTGTATTTTTTCACATCCAATTTTGGGGTTTACACAGCTCTTCCACATAGCACATTCCGGTCTCACAGGGAGGGAGAACTGATTTTTCTCTTCTGCAGATCAGTAACACTAACAGATCACCCCCCTACCTTCGCCTTGTGACTGAACCATAGGAATGTGCAGGGGGTGTGCCAGATTTGCCTGGGCACACTGTTGCGGCACAGATTACCCCTGCTGATATTTACCAATTTTTATTTTTTTAATAATAATTTAAATAATATTTATTTTTTTGAAAAAAAAAAAAAAAAAAAGCTACTGACACCAACCTCTTTCCCACTGACATGCCCACTGCTCTACTGAGACCGTCAACTACATTTTAAAAAAATTGACATTTATTTAGAGTTTGTGTGTGTGGATATATATAGATACAGCCCTCAAAAAATCCACTCGCCTGCTCGCATTTTGCGAGTGGATTTAGAGGTCTGGCAAAGAAGGGCTGCCTGGGAGCCGGGGGGGCGAGTCCCGCCGGAAGCCTGTGCGTAATGGGAGTCCTTCTCCCAGTAACCACAGAGGGGGAAGAGAGAGAGAGCCACCCAGGTGTTTAGAACGTAGCGCGGGGAACACAAGATAACAGTTTTCATTTTAATTGCCGTGTTCCCCGCCACTCGCTATCAGATCTAGTCCTGCCTTCTGGTCCCGGAACTTTGATAGACAGATCAACCGTCCAATCCTGGTGACGGGTGATCTGTCAATCAAAGTTCCCCCGGCCAGGGGGCGGGCTGAATATGACGTTGAGCGGCGGGAACACGGCAAGTAAAATGAAAACTGTTATCCTGTGTTCCCAGCGTTTCGCTCTGATCACCTGGGCGACTCTCCTGTTCCTTTCCTCCCCTGCACATAGGAACCAGGTAGGCAGCATAGTGGACACAGGCTGCATAGTGGACACATCTGCATAGTGGACACGGGCTGAATTTGGTAAACACGGGCTGCATGGTAAACACAGGCTGCATGGTGGACACAGGCTGCATGGTAGACATGGGCTGCATGGTGGACACGGGATGCATGGTGAACATGGGCTGCATTTGGTGAACACACGGGCTGCATTTGGTGGACATGGGCTGCATTTGGTGGATACGGACTGCATGGTGAACACGGACTGCATTATGAACACGGGCTGCATTTGTTAGATACAGGCTGCATAGTGAACACCCTCTGCATTTGGTGGACACGGGCTGCATTTGGTGGACATGGGCTGCATTTGGTGAACACGGGCTGCATGGTAAACACGGGCTGCATTGTGGACACGAGCTGCATTTGGTGGACACGGGCTGCATGGTGGACACGGGCTGCATTTGGTGGACACGAGCTGCATGGTGGACACAGGCTGCATTTGATGGACACGGGCTGCATTTGGTGGACACGGGATGCATTTGGTGGACACGGGCTGAATTTGGTGGATACGGAATGCATGGTGAACACGGGCTGCATTTGGTGGACACGGGCTGCATTTGATGGACACGGGCTGCATTTGGTGGACACGGCCTACATGGTGGACACGGGCTGCATTTGATGGACACGGCTGCATTTGGTGGACACGGGCTGCATTTGGCTGACACGGGCTGCATTTGGTGGATACGGACTGCATGGTAAACACGGGCTGCATTTGGTGAACACGGGCTGCATTTGGTGGACAAGGGTTGCATGAGTTGGATACGGGCTGCATGGTGAACATGGGATGCATTTGGTGGACATGGGCTGCATTTGGTGAACACGGGCTGCATGGTGGACATGGGCTGCATTTGGTGGACACGGGCTGCATTTGGTGGACACAGGCTGCATTTGGTGGACACAAGGCTGCTTTGGTGGGCATAGGCAGCCTGCATTGGTGGGCACGGATACAGTTGTTGTTAATATTTATTTTTATGACTTAATTCTGCATAAAACAATTAAGTGTCATTTCATGAGATTTATGAGGGCATGTTTAGGGGTAACATTTAGGGGCGGGTGGGCTTGGTGGGGCAACTGGTGGCGAGTAACCCTTGAGGCCTGGCTAGTAGCTCAAGACTTGAAATTTTGAGCCCTGTATATATATATATATATATATACGCACGCACGTGTGTTAGAGTTTTGAGGTGCATACCCTAATACAATAGGCTGTGCACACCTATGGACTGAACAGTGAAAGAAGAAACAGCAGACTGATAATCTCATCTCTCTGTCACTCTTCTCTGTCCTTCTATCGGCATGTTCTTTGCACTGCTTCTTTCTCCCCCAGTCTGAGCTGTGTTGTACAGGGACTGCAAGAATCTGGCACCAAGTTTAAATCAGGTACTTATACAGCTTGCATTAACAAAAAAATACATCCAATAATGTATTGAATTATATAGAGCTGTCTTTTATACCTTCCTGGAAATCAAGTTGAAAGTATAAGTTGAACAAAATAAAAAATAATAATTTCTAGAAATTGGTTTATTGAAACTGAAGCAAAGAGCAGACCTATTGTCAAGAACAACAAACCAGGTTTATTCATTTAATAAAACATGGAGTTCTGGGAAGCTGTATAATTTTGCCTTGTCCATTTCTCATAAAATTGTTTTTCACAAGGCGGATTGATACACAGGATTAGATCACCCAGTAATAGTTTTGGTCACTGTTTATAAATGATAGAATTGTCAAATTATTATTTTGTACTGTTGTTTCACAACATTCATATGAATGTATTTTGTATTCAACCACTTAAGGACCGAGCCTGTTTTTCAGACTCAGTGTTTACAAGTTAAAACCAGTTTTTTTTTTGCTAGAAAATTACTTAATCACTTGACCACTGGGCAGTTAAACACCCTTAATAACCAGACACATTTTCAGCTTTCGGTGCTCTCACATTTTGAATGACAATTACTCAGTCATACAACACTGTAACCAAATGAAATTTTTGAAATTTTTTTCCCACAAATGAAGCTTCCTTTTGGTGGTATTTAATCACCTTTGGGTTTTTTTATTTTTTTGCGCTATAAAAGAAAAAAGACTGAAAATTCTGTAAAAAAAAAAAAATGTTTTTTTTTGTTTTTGTTTCTGTTATAAAATTTAGCAAATTTGTGATTTTTCTTCATGAATTTTGGCCAAAATGTATACTGTTACATATCTTTGGTAAAGTACAAATTGGTGGATATTATTTGGTCTTTGTGAAAGTTATAGCGTCGACAAGCTATGGTGCCAATATCTGCAAATTTATCACACCTGAAGTACTGATGGTACTGATGGCATTTCTTGAGACCCTAACATGCCAGAAAAGTACAAATACTCCCCAAATGACCCCTTTTTGGAAAGAAGACATTCCAATGTATTTAGAAAGAGGCATGGTGAGTTTTTTAAAGTTGTAATTTTTTCCCACAATTCTTTGCAAAAACAAGATTTTTTTTATTTTTTTTTATTTTGTTTTTCACCAAATTTTCATATTAGCAGGTTATTTCTAACACAGCATATGCATACCACAAATTACACCCCAAAACACATTCTGCTATTCCTCCAGAGTATGGCGATACCACATGTGTGAGACTTTTACACAGCGTGGCCACATACAGAGGCCCAACATGCAGGGAGCACCTTCAGGCGTTCTGGAGCACCCAGACCAATTCTGACATTTCTCTCCTACATGTAAAATTCATAATTTATTTGCTAGAAAATTACATAGAACGGCAAAACATTATATATGCTTTTTTAGCAAAGACCCTAGAGAATACAATGGCGGTCGTTGCAACTTTTTATCATGCACCGTATTTGCACAGCAATTTTTATATACAACTGTTTTGTGCTTTTTAAAAAAAAAAACATTGAAGTTAGCCCAATGTTTTTGCATAATATGAAAGATGAAGTTACGGCGAGTAAATAAATACCCAACATGTCACCCTTCAAAATTGCACACGCTTGTGGAATGGCGCCAAACTTTGCTACTTAAAAATCCCCATAGGTGACGCTTTAAATATTTTTACTGGTTACATCTTTTTAGTTGGAGAAGAGGTCTATGGCCAAAATTATTGCTCTCGCTCTAACGTTCGCAGTGATACCTCACATGTGTGGTTTGATATATGTGGCCGGACTTACGTGTGCGTTCGCTTCTGTATACGAGCACACAGGAACAGGGGCGCTTTAAAAAAAAATATATATTTTTTTTTGTTCATTTTACTTTATTTATTTTAGTTTGACACGTTTTTCCCCAAAAATAAATGTTTTGATCACTTTTATTCCTATAAATGTAAACATCCCTTGTAAAAGGAATATAGCATGACAGGTCCTCTTTACAGCGAGATATGGGGTCAATAAGACCCCACATCTCACCTCTAGGCTGGGAAGCTTGAAATAATAAAAAAAAACGATCCTGGCTTTGATCGTCGCGGTGGGTCAGAATTGTGAAGTGGAAGGAAAATGATAAATGGTTTTATTTATTTTTTTACAAATAAATATGTGAAAAGTGTGACATGCATTTGTATTCCGCCCCCCGAGTCAATACTTTGCAGAACCACCTTTCACTGCAATTACAGCTGCAAGTCTATTTGGGGATGTCTCAACCAGCTTTGCACATCTAGAGAGTGATATTTTTGCCCATTCTTCTTTGCAAAATAGCTCAAGCTGTTAGATGGAGAGCGTCTGTGAACAGCAATTTTCAAGCCTTGCCACTGAATCTCAATTGGATTTAGGTCTGGACATTGACTAGGTTATTCTAACACATGAATATGATTTGATCTGAACCATTCCATTGTAGCTCTGGCTGGTTTTTTTTTGGAGTCATTGACCTGCTGGAAAGTGAACCTCCGCCCCAGTCTCAAGTTTTTTGCAGACTCTAAGGCCGCGTACACACGGCCAAGAAACTCGACAGGCGAAACACATCGTTTTCCCCGTCGAGTTGCTTGTTCGGCTGTCAAAAAACGATTGGAGCCAAATTTTCCCATTGCCCGTCGAGGAAATAGAGAACATGCCCTCTTTTTGGCTCGACGAGTTCCTCGACAGTTTTCTCTGCAAAAAGTGTACACACGACCGGTTTTCTCGGCAGAATACGTCTCCCATCGAGTTTCTTGCTGAATTCTGCCGAGAAAATCGGTCGTGTGTACGGGGCCTCAGAGGTTTTCATCTAAGATTGCCCTGTATTTGGCTCCATCCATCTTCCCATCAACTCTAACCAGCTTCGCTGTCCCTGCTGAAGAAAAGCATCCCCACAACATGATGCTGTCACCACCATGTTTCACAGTGGGGATGGTTTGTTCAGGGTGATGTGCAGTTTTAATTTTCTGTCACACATAGCGTTTTGCTTCAAGGCCAAAAATGTTGTTTGCTGTGTCCCCCACATGGCTTCCCCCAAACGGAAAAAGGGACATCTTTTGGCTCTCTCCTTGCTATTCTTCCATATAGGCCAGATTTGTGGAGTGCACTAATAGTTGTCCTGTGAATACAAATGCATGACACATTTATTTGTAAAAAAAAATTGAAAACCATTTATCATTTTCCTTCCACTTCACAATTATGGGCCACTGTGTGTTGGTCTATCACATAAAATCCCAATAACAATACATTTACGTTTTTGGTAAGAAAACTTTTTCAAGGCACTGTATATGTAGTAAAGCATGCTTCTTATACTAACTGTGGAACCTAAGGGGTTAATCCTCTGAATTGTGTAAAAAGGCTGATTGATCTTTTATGCACAGATACTGCTCTTTGTCCACTGACTCCTAAACAGGTCTGGATAAGACAGAGATATTGGAGTCAGGCTGCACATGCTCAGTATGGTGTGTATTGCTAGAGAGTTGGTTTTTTTTCTTAGGAAGGTGCATGTGATCAGCACAGGGCCAATCATTACTGTTGAGACAGAGGGTCAGGAGTCCTGCATCATGAAAAGACAGCCAAAGCTGTATGAAAACTCCTCGTACAAGCTTTACCAGACACTGATAGAAGTCACAAGACTGCTATATACTGATGATGAAAAATGTTTTTTAGCCATTTAAATGTAATAAAATAATTGCATTTCCATGTTCTGTGTACTGTGGGGGACCAGATATAGTGAATGCATGGTCCTGGGTTTAGTAACATCTTAATCCTGGCACACACTAACCCTTTTTTTTACATCTCTGGTCGGAGCCGCTGTACTAATGATCCGAGATTAGTGCAGTGATCTTCCCCACTAAGGTGTTGTGATCTGACAGGGGGCGACCACCCCACCAGAATACCCTGGTCAGTGCCCTCAGCCATTTGGCTGAAAGCACTGGTCAGGAGTTGGTCGGCTCCTGGTATTCCAGCATGCTTGTTTGACAGAAGCCGGCCAAACATCTGGCCTCTGTTGGACGTTTTTTATTGAACTGGCTGATGTCTGTGTGTACGGGGCTTTAGCATCACATGTGGGCATTATCAAGGGCAGTATACATGCAAGAGGAATACTGAGGCAGGGTGCTTTGATGTTTTCAGGAAGCTATGTACAGCCCCTTACTGGCCCCCTCCCACCAGTTATGAGTAACACAGAGACCCAGTGATGACATCACTGGATCTAAAATAAGGTATGTAATGAAAATAGAAAGGTTGTACACTAATCCATATAAATCCGGATGAGCAAGGATTGGACACATATTGATAAGTATGTGGCTGTCCCTGCTCAACAGAACTTGGTTGTTTGATCAACTTCTGTTGAAGGGAAATGTTGGAAAATTGTTCTCAACCAGCAACTGCTTAGGGTGTCACTATCATAATACAGTTATTCAGCAGCGGGATTCCTCTATCTATCTTGTTTGTGTGGATAAAGGAATCTGTTCAGCCCACTGTCTAAATAAAAAAAAGAATTGCCAATTTAAGTGGTACTATGGCTCTCTGTGGACAATATACAACAAAGGGGTAAAAATTACAAACAGTATAGGCAGTGAACAAAGACTATTTTGAGTTTTACAACTTTATATGCACAGTAAAAGGGTTTGTATTGTTTTTTTTATCATTTCAAAATGCCCTCATTCTTTAAAGTTGGCCATTGGTGGGCACATGTTTGCTGTGATGTCTCAAGTCTTTAAAGCTAGCTGCAATATTTGGAGCTACCACATCCTTCACTGGTACAACATGGTAGCCCCTAGAATAGCACATGGAGATGTTACATAGTTACATAGTTAATCAGGTTGAAAAAAGACACAAGTCCATCCAGTCTAACCACAAAAAAATAACTAAACAAAATAAAAAACACAGTACAATCCCATACACCCAACTCCATACCCACAGCTGATCCAGAGGAAGGCAAAAAAAAAAACAGCAGAGCAAGATCCAATTTGCTACAGCAGGGGAAAAAAATCCTTCCTAATCCCCCGAGAGGCAATCAGATTTATCCAGGATCAACTTTACCTACAAATCTTAGTACTCAGTTATATTATGTACATTTAGGAAAGTATCCAGACCTTTCTTAAAGCAATCTACCGAGTTGGCCAGAGCCACCTCTGGGGGGAGTCTGTTCCACATTTTCACAGCTCTTACTGTGAAGAAACCTTTCTGTATTTGGAGATGAAGGGCCAGATTCACGTATTCCAGAGCATCTTTGCTCTGGAGTAACGCTTCTGATTTGCGTTGCGCTGCCGAAATTTTAGGAGCAAGTGCTGTCATTCACGAAGCACTTGCTCCTAAAGTTGCGGCAGCGCATCACAAATGAGCCGGCGGAATTCAAATGTCGCGGGTACGGGGCGTGTAGTATGCTAACTACGCGCGATCCCGCCGCCAACGTACTGCGCATGCGTCGAGTGTCAAAACATCCCCGTGCGCATGCTCCAAAATCTGTGAATGAACGTCAATGACGTCACATTCCCATTCATGACCGTTTTACGCAAGCGACGTTTTTTTTTTTTTTTTTCGACGCGATGACGACGCCTATACCTAACATAGGATACTCCAGCCCATGTAGGTATATCTATGCGCCGCGTATCCCGTCCGGAAACGTCGTATCGTCATTGCGTCGCGCCGGATTTCGATCGTGAATTGCCGATTTCCGCTCATTAACATATTTTTTGAGCGTAAATCGGCGGGAACGCCCCCGGCGCCATTTTTAAGTTGAAGTAACGATGCGATGGCGAAACTCAGTTACGCTGCTCGCATCGGAACTTCAACCCGGCGTTTCTTGTTTTCTGGTTACAGAAAACAGAAACGCCGGCTCAAAGCCACAGTTAGGCTGGCGGATCACTCGATCCGCCAGCGTAACCTTTGCTGAATCTGGCCCGAAATCTCTTTTCCTCTAGACGTAAAGAGTGCCCCCTTGTCCTCAGTGTTGACCATAAAGTGAATAACTCAACACCAAGTTCACTATATGGACCTCTTATATATTTGTACATGTTGATCATATCCCCCTTATTCTCCTCTTCTCAAGAGTGAATAAATGTAGTTCTTCTGATCTTTCCTCATAGCTGAGCTCCTCCATGCCTCTTATCAGTGTGATTGCCCTTCTCTGCACTTTCTCCAGTTCCCCGATATCCTTTTTGAGAACTGGTGCCCAAAACTGCACTGCATATTCCAGATGAGGTCTTACTAATGATTTGTACAGGGGCAAAATGATATCTCTATCTCTGGAGTCCATACCTCTCTTAATACAAGAAAGGACTTTGCTCGCTTTGGAAACCACAGCTTGGCATTGCATGCCATTATTGAGCTTATGATCAACTAAAACCCCCAGATCCTTCTCCACTACAAATCCCCCCAGTTGTACTCCCCCTAGTATGTATGATGCATGCATATTCTTAGCCCCCAAGTGGATACCTTTACATTTATCAACATTAAACCTCATCTGCCACTTAGTCGCCAAATTAGACAGAGCATTGAGGTCGGCTTGTAAATTGGAGACATCCTGCAAGGACGTTATTCCACTGCACAGCTTGGTGTCATCTGCAAAGACAGAAATGTTACTTTTGATCTCAGACCCAATATCATTTATAAAGATATTAAAATGTAAGGGTCCCATTACTGAACCTTGGGGTACACCACTGATAACCTTGGACCATTCAGAGTAAGAATCATTAACCACAACTCTCTGAATCCTGTCTTTCAGCCAGTTTTCTATCCATTTACAAACTGATATATCCAATCCTCTAGACCTTACCTTACACATGAGCCGTGTGTGGGGAACTGTATCAAACGCTTTTGCAAAATCCAAGTATACCACGTCCACTGCCTCGCCTCTGTCCAGGGTTTTACTTACCTCTTCATTAAAGGAAATCAGGTTTGTCTGACAACTTCTGTCGTTCATGAATCCATGCTGTCTGTTGCTTAAATAGATGTGCTACAGTCTAACCAGAATAACTAGGTAGCAGGTTATTGCAGAGTTTTACTGGCCCGTAAGAGCACTGGAGAGACATCTTGACTGGTTATCAAATAACAGAATTCTCTTTTACCAACTAGTTTTAACAGCTGTTAACATGTTCACAGTATGTCCCCTCAGGGTAGGTAAAAGTGTTCCCCAGCTCTACATAACCCCAGCACAATCATTAAAAAAATTTGAGTGGACACCCTTTTTAACCACCTTCATCAGCAGTAATTGGTGAACAATTATGAATTGAAACAATAACCAAATGTCTACATATTGGTGGGGAAAAAAAGGATGATGGTAAAGCAGAACTTCACAAAAAAAAAGGGACGTTCGGCTTTTCCTCCTCCCCCCCCCCCCCATATTTGGAATGTTTTGGGATTTTTTTGGTAGGGGGAACAGGTACCTAGTTTTGACAGGTACCCACTCTCACTTCTGATCGCATCACCCAGGCACTCTGAGCAGAAGTTCTCCCACCTCTCATGCCCACAGCCTTGTGGGACACATCACAGGTCATGTGGACCGATGCAGTAGAGAACAATTCAGCAGGGGTGCTAGACTCTGTGAATACACTCCGCAATTTATTATTTCAGTTTTGATTGCAGTTTAAATCTCATATTTTAGAGATGAATGAATACAATAAAAATAAACAGGTTGATTTAGGGTAGACCATTGTAGAATGTAAGGCCGCATACACACGGGGAGACATGTCCGCTGAAACATGTCCGACCGAAGGTTTCCAGCGGACATGTCTCCTCGGATTTTGTCCGATGGCGTGTACACACCATCGGATGAAAATCCCCTCAGACTGAGGACCCGGTGACGTGTCGGTGACTATGACGCCGCCACGTCACCACTCCAGGAAGTAAAATACTTCCACGCATGCGTCAAATCCATTCGACGCATGCGGGAGATTTATGTCCACTAGTTAGGCGTACTAACCAGCGGACATGTCCAACGGAAAAACCTGTCCGCTAGGGCGTACACACGATCGGATATGTCCGCTGAAACTGGTCGGCGGACCAGTTTCAGCGGACATGTTCGATCGTGTGTACGTGTCCTCATGCCTACATTTTTAATAAACAATTGAAAAAAAAAACACATACAATCAGCAAACAACTAGAAAGGCATGTGTTGTCTTTTACTATTTTTAACCTTTTTATATGGTTTACTAGCTTGTTTTATAATACTGAAGGCAGGATCCAATAAATAGTTTGTGTTTAAAGCGTATGCGTTGCTTCACATTGATCAGCGTAAATAATATTATGTGTGGTGATATAATATGTATGTTGTGAATATGGTGTAAACAGTTTATGTGGTGTCTCATGAGCTTTGCTGACCTATGATATCCCCTAGAGTAAATAGGAAGAACAAATACACAATTACAGGGATATCCAGAATCGGGTAATTAGGATTAGTAATTGATACAAAAATAATCCCATGCTGACAAATAGAGTTTGCATCTATTGAATTATGTGGTCAGATCAATGAAACATTAGATCAAGTTGACAGTTGATGCAACCAAAATGTCCTGTGAAATGAGGTGAAAGTCCTCTATTCTTTGGTTGCATGTGAAAACGATCCCTTCAAAGACTGAGCATGTCAACATTATTTCTTCAGATTTAAGAACAGAATTGGATATAGGTAATAATATACAGAATGACAAACTTTTAGCTGATTATTGATTATTCATTTTAAACAGAATTTTAAAAAGAAGAATCCATTCCGGAAACCTATAGTAAAAAAAAAAAGTGTGTATATGTGTGTTTGTGAACAGTATTATATCAAATTTACAAAATACAACTTGAGCAAACATAAGAAAAATCGAAATCAAAAAAATATTTAGTGTGACTACCCTTTGGCTTCAAACCACACATAATTCTCTTCCTGCACACAGTTTTGACGGAACATGGCAGGTAGAAGGATATAGATGTCCCCTAAGCAATAAGCAAAGCAAACCATAGTCAAACCATAGTCTCACCACATCCCTAATTTGAAACTCAATTTAGGAACATGGCAGGTAGGTTGTTCTGGACATCTTGTAGAACTAACCACAGATCTTCTGTGAATGTAGGCTGCTTCAGATCCTTCCTGTCTCCTCATGTAATGCCCAGACAAACTCGATGATGTTGAGGTCAGGGCTATGTAGGGAACAAACCTTCACATTAAGCACTCTTCTTTATGCTTAAGGTAGTTATTAATCACATTGGCTTGTATATTTGGGGTCATTGTCCTGCTGCAGAATACGTTTCAGCTGCCTTCCTGATGGTATGGTATGATGGATAAGAATCTGTCTGTATTTCTTAGCATTGAGGACACCATTAATCTGGCAATTTTAAGGACCACAGTGGTCAGCCAAGGAAACCTAAAGGGGTTGTAAAGGTACATTTTTTTTTCCTAAATAGCTTTCTTTACCTTAGTGCAGTCCTCCTTCACTTACCTCATCCTTCAATTTTGCTTTTAAATGTCC
Source organism: Rana kukunoris (assembly GCA_029574335.1). Classification (NCBI taxonomy): domain Eukaryota; kingdom Metazoa; phylum Chordata; class Amphibia; order Anura; family Ranidae; genus Rana; species Rana kukunoris. The sequence continues at coordinate 494,510,352 of CM056049.1, read as the reverse complement.
TTATTTCCTCTGAGAAATCCTCACTTTCTTCTCACGTTCCTCATGTTCTTCTGTCTGTAACTCCACAAAGTGATGCAAGACTTTCTCCCTGGTGTGGAGTGTCGTGATCGCCCCTCCCTTGGACTACAGGAGATTCAGGATGCCCACTAACACACATGCCTGCAACATAGAGAGCATACTGACTCTCCTGTAGTCCAAAGGAGGGGGCAAACACGACACTCCACACCAGGGAGAAAGCCTTGCATTACTGTGTGGAGTTACAGACAGTAGAACAGGAAGTGAGGATTTCTCAGTAGAAATAAGGACATTTAAAGGCAAAATCGAAGGATAAGGTAAGTGAAGGAGTTTAATGCAGCAGTCAAAAAACAGATAATGCTTCTTTCCCTTCAACATTGGAAGATGTCTAGCATCAGCACAGAAGAGGTGGAAACCAAACTGACCCAGGTACACCCATCTACTGTACTGAAAAGTCTGGCATGAAAGTCTCTTCATGGAAGAATTGAGGCTAAAAAGCCATACCTTCAACATGATAACAAGGTTAAGTGACCCAACTATGCATGAAAACATAGGGACTGGGGTGCAGAAAAATGCCAACAGGTGCTCTGGACTGATATCAATGGTGTCCTCAATGCTGAGAAATAGAGGCAGATACGTATCCATCATGTCATACCATCTGTCATGGATCTGCCACCTAAGAGTTAATGGTGCAGACTGATTTCAGTGATTGAACAACAGGCTGCCTATTTAAACACCTCAGCAGCACAGTGTCTTTGCTGCCTGATCTGCAGTGCTTACCTGACTTCCTGTGATCTGACCTGTTTCCTGTTTCCTGTGTATGACCCGGCTTGCTGACTACAACTGATCTCTGTTATCCTGATCCCGGTCTGCCTTGTGACCAACGCTCAGCTCTACAACTGCTTGATTTCCCGTTGCCGAACTTGCCTGTATACTGACCATTCTCTGCCTGTCGTTTATATCTATATCGGATCATCTGTTACCAAACCCGGCTTGTCTGACTACGCATTCAGTGCACCCACCAGCCAGCTTCCTGTTTCCTGCTGCACCTGCTGAACCGACAAGACCCAAGACGAACCAGGCACCCATACACCGCCAGGCTCTTGTGGCCACTGTCGCAACATCGGTGGCCCTTTAGCCGGGGTTGTACGAGAAGCCTTCCCACTACACGTCAGGCTCATCTGGCAGGTACGTAACAGTATCAGGCAGCCACGTCTGAGCCTGCTAGTGGGAAATCGGCCATGGATGAAGTCTGCCAGCACCTTGCAGCCCTCACCCAAGCAGTCAAATCTCTACAGGAGGGTTATACGCAACTGGAACAACGTGTACAGACTCTGGCTACTCCAAAAAGCAATGCTGCCCCTTCCGTCTCAGGGACTGCCACTGCAGCAACCCCATTAGTGATGCCGCCCCCTGAACCCAGAGTTCCAGCACCAGAGAGATTTTCAGGTGACCGGGGAAAGTTTCGATCCTTCCGCAACGCATGTGAACTGTACTTCGCCCTACAACCTCGAAACTTTTTCCCTTGAAATGACTAAAGTGGGGTTCATTATATCACTGCTTCAGGGTGAGCCCCAGTCCTGGGCTCATCGTATGTTGGAAAAGAACGATGTATTGCTACAGTCCATGTCCGCCTTCTTCGGTGCAATGGCCGAATTATACGACGACCCGCAACGAACCACCACAGCAAAGGCTGCCCTTCATGCACTCCAGCAAGGCCGCAGAACAGCTGAAGATTATGTCACAGACTTTCGACGCTGGAGTGCAGACACACAGTGGAATGACGCAGCCCTGCGACACCAGTTCCGCTTGGGGTTATCGGAGGGTCTGAAAGACGAATTGGCACGTGTTGGGGTCCCAAATACCCTGGAGGCCCTTATCACACTGGCCATCCAAATTGACCGCCGGCTTCATGAGCGACGATCTGAAAGATCAGCCCAGCAGCCACGTCCAGTATGGATGATGCCCCGGATCCCAGCTCCTACTTACTCCGCACCTGATAGCTTCACCCCAGTTCAGCCCGCTCCTGTCGCTACTGCTACCGATGCTCCAGAGCCTATGCAAATTGGCCTAATACGCCCCTCTCTGTCCCCAGAAGAACGCCTGCACCAACGTCAGAATAACCTTTGCCTGTACTGTGGGGGTGCAGGCCACTATGTGCGTTCCTGTCCAACCAAGACACGTAAACAGCGGATGATTTTTTCAGTTAATAACTTTTTTTTGCCTACCAATGCTACCAACCTAACCCTTCCCATTTCTTTCCAGCTGCTAGAAAGGGAAGTGACAGTTACCGCGATCATTGATTCCGGGGCCTGCAGTTGCTTCATTGATCTAACCTTCGCAACAAAACAACGCATTCCCTTGAGACCTAAAGCACAAGGACTTTCTGTTTTTCTAGCTGACGGGTCATGTATCAAGTCTGGACCTGTGACACAAGAGACATTTCCCTTACCCGTGTTGGCTCCCTCTTAACATAAGGAATTCCTAAGCCTTGATGTCATCTCCTCCCCACTATTCCCTGTTATTCTGGGCCTACCCTGGCTGAAGGCGCATAATCCGCAAATTGACTGGGCCACAGGGAGAATCAACTTCCACTCAGCCTATTGCCAGGAGCACTGCCTACCAAGGCCCCCAGTTCCTTCTACAACACTATTTTGTGTGGACTCTGAGTCTGAAGTGCGGAAAGTTGTACCTGAACACTATCATGAGTTCCTGGATGTCTTTAGTAAGCGAGGGGCTGACATTCTTCTCCCCGCATCGGCCATATGATTGCCCAATTGAACTGCTTCCTGGGTCCGAAATCCCCTTCGGTAGAATCTTCCCCCTCGCTGAAAGAGAACAGGAGGCACTAAAAGAATACGTCCAAGAAAACTTGGAAAAGGGTTTCATCCGACCCTCTACCTCTCCATCAGGAGCTGGAATATTTTTTGTTGAAAAAAAAGATCACTCCCTACGACCTTGTGTGGACTATCGGGAGCTCAACAAAATTACAGTTAAAAACCGATATCCTCTCCCTCTAGTACCCAAACTATTTCAGAGACTAAGGTCAGCGACCATTTTCACCAAACTGGATCTACGGGGGGCTTACAATTTAGTCCGCATTCGCCAAGGGGATGAGTGGAAGACAGCCTTTCGCACCCGATTTGGCCACTATGAATACCTAGTGATGCCCTTCGGGCTATGCAATGCTCCGGCCACTTTCCAACATTTTGTTAATGATATATTCAGAGACTTCCTTGATATATTTTTGATTGTTTACCTAGACGACATTCTGATTTTTTCCATTTCTCTGGACTCTCACCGAGGTCATGTCAAAAGGGTGCTAAGCCGACTCCGCCAACACGGACTATATGCTAAAGGTGAAAAATGCGAGTTTGAAAAACGCAGCATCCAATTCCTGGGACTGGTAATCTCTCGTCATTACGCTCTGGAGGAGGGTCCTTGCTGATCTGTTTGCCGGCCGGCAACTTTGTATTTTATATGCCTGTCTAACTCATCTCCCATGTGAGTATTCTGGTTTTTACTATTTTAAATAAATGTCCCAGCGGGATTACGCTATGTCTGCCTCTATTTATCATTTACATATGATCAATTGGTGGAGTTGCTGAGTGGAGCCCCGGTGTAAACACTGCCCTAGGATTTTGGATTCGTCTGGTTCTCTAAAGGCCGCGCCTGGGTCACAGCGACTGTTGATTACAGCCATTCCTCTGGTAGCTGCTTATACTTCTGGGTGCACATTGAAAAGCCAAGTTCGAGCACAGTGGTGTTTATTATATGTCCATCCTGTAAAGACCAGCGGAGATTTGCTTGGAGCAACCTACTACTTCTCTCATGTTTGAAGGATTGTTTATCTCCACACGACTGATATATGGACTTTTTTGATTGTATCATTAAGGGCAGCTTAAATTTTGTTTTTGTTGTATTTCCCCTGTGTTTCGGCACAAGAGCTGCCGCCTCCCCCTATTTTTTATTTTTATTTTTATGTTAGTAACTGACCACACCGGTACTAATTGATTATTTAACTGTGACAAGCCAATTTTTCCTCTGTATGGTAACTCTCCTGAAGGGATCAGATGGACTCTGAAAAGGTCTCCGCAATCTTAGACTGGCCTGCACCTACCGAAAGAAGGGGGTGCAGCGCTCGTAGGATTTGCCAACTTTTACAGAAGGTTCTTAAGGGCTTTTCTGCTATCATAACCCTATAACACAGCTGACTAGACAGAACCTCCGCTTCCATTGGACTCCCGGCTCAAGCCGCATTTGATACCTTGAAGGGACTGTTTACTTCAGCACCTGTTCTTGGTCACCCGGACCCGTCTCTGCCCTATACACTAGAAGTAGACGCATCTGAAGTCGCTATTGGAGCAGTCATCTCCCAACGCCAAGGCCCTAAGAATCTGATGCATCCAGTAGCTTTTTTTTCCCGCAGGCTCTCTCCAGCAGAGAGAAACTATGACGTTGGGGACCGGGAATTGCTGGCCATTAAGGCGGCATTAGAAGAATGGAGGTACCTCCTAGAGGGAGCAGCGCATCCCATATTGGTCTATACTGACCACAAAAACCTGGAGTATTTGAGGACTGCTAAACGTCTGAAGCCACGTCAAGCACGGTGGGCCCTATTTTTCTCCCGATTTGTGTTCCACATTACCTACCGGCCAGGCTCGAAGAATGTCAAACCAGATGCACTGTCTCGTATGTTTGATGACCCCAAGGAACCACCAGTGGCAGATACCATCTTATCTGAAAATAACTTCTTGCTTTTACAGGGCAACCTCCTCAACAGAATGAAGCAGTCTTCGACAGATGTTCCTAGCCCTCCAGGGGTCACGCTGACACTCCGGGAAGGTTTACTGTTCAACGGAAGCAAGGTATTTGTACCTGAATGTTTACGCATAACCATTTTGGGTCTGTGCCATGATCATCCCCTAGCAGGTCATTTTGGGGTCCACAAGACGCTTGATCTCCTGAAACGCACATTCTGGTGGCCAGACCTGGAAGAAACCTGTAAGAGGTACGTGAATTCCTGTGTAATCTGCAACCGCAGTAAGGGTACAAGAAACCGAGCTTGGGGCCTACTTCGGCCACTGCCAGTTCCTGACAGACCATGGAAAATGATAGCCATGGATTTTGTTGTGGAACTTCCCCCATCAGAAGGATGTACAGCCATCTTCGTAGTAGTGGACCGATTGTCCAAGATGGCCCATTTCTTGCCTCTGAAGAATACTCCCTCAGCCATAGAGACAGCTCAAGTATTTATCAGAGAAATTGTGAGGCTTCACGGGGTCCCTATGAACATTGTCTCCGATCGGGGGGTTCAATTCACCTCCAGATTCTGGAAAACTCTGTGTGAAGCCCTTAAAATCGAAAGATCCTTGTCCTCTGCCTACCATCCCCAAACCAATGGACAGACAGAGAGGACAAATCAAACATTGGAACAGTATATCCGATGCTTCACTACTTTTGTACAGGATGACTGGGTATCGCTGCTGCCACTGGCGGAGTTTGCCTATAATAATGCCACTCATTCTGCCACAGGTCAGTCACCCTTCTTTGCAAATTATGGTTTTCACCCATCTTTCTTGCCTGACTTTATTCCAGAAACCACGGTTCCGGCTGTCCAAGACACAGTGGATTTCCTAAATCGCAACAATAAGTTGCTTCAAGAAGCGGTTACCAAGGCACAAGCAGCAAGCAAGACGGCTTTTGACAGGAAAAGGAGGGGTGAACTGATTCTCCACCCGGGAGACCAGGTATGGTTGTCTACTACAAATCTCCGGTTGGCATGCATCTCAAAGAAACTGGCACCTAAATTTGTGGGACCATTCCCAGTCAAGAGGAAACTTAATGAAGTTGCTTATGAATTATCCTTACCTGATTCACTTAAAATACATCCTGTCTTCCATGTTTCTCTCTTGAAACCCGCAGTTCCTGACTCTTTTCCAGATAGAGTATCCAAGCCACCAGAACCTGTGACCATCAATGGTGAAGAGGAGTATGAGGTGGAGGCTATCATAGACTGTAGGAGAAGAATCAAAAAATAGAAAAACAATAACTGTGGAGAGGTATTGAAGGTCGGACTATCGAGGCCAAGGAAGTAGTATAAAAATATAGTTTTAATATAGTCATAAAAATAAAACAAATTGAGCATATACATAAAAATAGAAATGATACTATATACAGGTGAACCGCTCTAACACAAAAACCCAAAGTGCCGACGCGCGTTTCGCCGTGAGGCTTCTTCAGGGCAGATTTTGAGGATTTTTGTAAGGAGATGTGTAACAATAGTTGTCCGTAGAGTATTCGATAGTATACAATATACTGAGTTCAGAAAGATCTTCAGAGCTTCATATAGTTGTTAATTGACAGTAGATCAAAATGGGGGTATTTTCAACATAAAAGAAAAATATGGTGCTGTTACGCCTTCATTCCTTAATAGAGACCTATGGCCAACTGGGACACAGAGCCAACAGTTGTTATGTTAAGCTTCAGGTACCGAGGGGTTCGGACCACCAGTCAGTGCATTAGTTTAAACTTCTAAGTATGAGCCCGCCGGTCAGTGGGATGACTATCAGGCGTCCGTGTCCCAGGGTGTACATCTGTGTAGGAGAGAGGAATCAAGTACAGTACCTGTTAAGGGAAGGGTTATGGCCCGGAGGATAACCTTGGGAGGTTGAACGGATATGCACGCCAGAGACCTGGTTAATGCCTTTTTTCGCAGAAATCCAAGAAGGGACCTGTTGGGCACCCGGAGGTGCCCGTAAGGGGGGGGGGGGAATGTCATGGATCTGCCACCTAAGAGTTAATGGTGCAGACTGATTTCAGTGATTGACAACAGGCTGCCTATTTAAACACCTCAGCAGCACAGTGTCTTTGCTGCCTGATCTGCAGTGCTTACCTGACTTCCTGTGATCTGACCTGTTTCCTGTTTCCTGTGTTTGACCCGGCTTGCTGACTACAACTGATCTCTGTTATCCCGATCCCGGCCTGCCTTGTGACCAACGCTCAGCTTTACAACTGCTTGATTTCCCGTTGCCGAACTTGCCTGTATACTGACCATTCTCTGCCTGTCGTTTATATCTATATCGGATCATCTGTTACCAAACCCGGCTTGTCTGACTACGCATTCAGTGCACCCACCAGCCAGATTCCTGTTTCCTGCTGCACCTGCTGAACCGACAAGACCCAAGACGAACTAGGCACCCATACACCGCCAGGCTCTTGTGGCCACTGTCGCAACATCGGTGGCCCTTTAGCCGGGGTTGTACGAGAAGCCTTCCCACTACACGTCAGGCTCATCTGGCAGGTACGTAACACCATCTGGGAGATGTGTTATTGGCCCCATTTTTTTTCTGCAGCAGGAAAACTACTTTAAACACGCATGTCATTAAGAAATATCTTCTGCGTGAAGTCTGGAAAAGTCCTGGAAGTGATGGTTTGGCCCCAACAGAGCCCTGATCTCAACATCATTGAGTCTGAGTTTACATGAAGAAAGAGAAGGATTTTAGGCAGCCTACATACCTTAAGATCTGTGGTTAGTTCAACAAGATATTGGGAACAACCTACCTGTCAAGTTCCTTCAAATCTGTGTACAAGTGTACCTAGAAGAATTGATGCTGTTTTGAAGGCAAAAAGTGGTCACACCAAATATTAATTTGATTTGGGCTTCTCTTTTGTCCATTTTGTTAATTGATAAAAATAAGTTATTAACACTCCTATTTTTGAAAACATTCCTAACCCCCTTAGCGGTAAACCCGAGCGTAACTCGGTGTGGATTTTCTATGTAAAAATCGGTAACCCCGAGTCAGGCTCGGGGTGGATGTGCAGAGCCTGCAGCGCGCTGGCTTACCTTTTTCCAGGCAGGGTATTACTGTACTTACCTTGTCCCTGGATCCAGCGATGCATCCACGCTGTGTGAGCAAGTGGCGTCCTCAATTCGATTCACACAGTACTGTGCGCCACCGATCTCCGTTCCCTGCGACGTTACGACGCATGGGGACGGAGACCAGCGGCAAATTCAAAAATGTAAACAAACACATTACATACAGTATATTGTAATCGTTATAGATTACAGTACTGTATGTAAAAAATACACACCCCCCTTGTCCCTAGTGGTCTGCCCAGTGCCCTACATTTACTTTTACATAATAAAAACATTTTTTTTCGTGCCTGCCAACTGTAGATTGTCCATAGCAACCAAAAGTGTCCCTTTATGTCAAATGTGATTTTAGAGCAGCTAGAAAACAGCGATAATAAATTATAATCACTTGCAGAATTGAGCGATAGCGATTTGTGGGGAAACCTGTCATAAAAATAAAATAAAAGTAATGACAGCGACAATTCTGCAACTGAGCAAATTTCAGTGATTTTGATTTGATTACATTATTGAATAATTTTTATTATAATTACATTATCATTTGTTATAATTATTTATAGTTATTTATTATATTATAATTTTATGATTTTGTGTTTCAAACTTTATCATACCCAGGATGCCTACAAGACTCTGGTTTGGTCAGATTTAAGTGAGTTATTCCTAAGAATTACAGGCCTACAGTATAAAATGCCAAATTTTCATGCAAAATAATTGTACCGCTTTTGGTACGTAATTCCAGACATAATCATACTGCCAGGGAGGTTAATTTATGGCATTTTGTCACACCTGCCTGTATATATAAAAAATAACTTTATAAATAGAATGCTATAAAAAATGTGTGCAATTTTACTTACAATAATGTCCATGGATCTGAGTGTCAGGGCCATTTTTACAGTGAGGCATTGTCAGACTCCTGTCTTAGATGGCTCTTTTTGGAGTGGTGTATATAGTATAAAGAAAGGTTGGCAGTATGTGACTCCGGATCACAAAGCCAGTTTCAACTGTATAATACATTATCGCAGAAATTTGTGAAAATGGTTAGTGAAAAAAAATAAGAGGCGAAAAGATAGAGGGCAAGTTAAATGTGAAAGTGTGCAGGCAAGACTGCTTTAAGGCTGTTTAAAGTCTTGGCCAGTGATACGCATAGCCGGGTGCCAGTGGGGAAGAACAGATGGGAGACAATTCTCACCCCATAACAAGAAATATTTAAACACAGACATTTATGGTAGGATCAACAGCAACAGGTATGAACAGGACTGAAATTGAAAGAAAATCCCAGATTTTGAGTGGTCATCAGAGTAGGAGGTAAGGAGTCTTTCAATTGGGACACATGTTCTGGTGGCAGTTGTCTGAGAAGGAATTTCCTTCACTTTAAAGAGATTTCCTCTGTAATTTCAAATTGTGTCTACAGAAAACAGAGTGAAGGGAAATTTCCTCAATGGGACAAAGTTGGACAGGGTTGACAAAATTAAATGACATTGTTTTAACCAGTCCAACTACTCTATACCAAATAAAAGGCTTTGGGTATATCTTAACACAGTGTTTCTCAACTGGGGTGCAGGTGCCGCGGCACCCCTGAGGATTCTTCACAGGTGACGTGGTTCCCCTGCTGTCTCAGCCTTCTTTTTTAACAGCGCTGTCAGTCTGTTGGTTTTTTAAGCCAGCATTTAGGCTGCCCACCCATGTTCTGCCAATTCATGACATCATCAGTTGCTATGGGAGTGTCTAGTGACCACACAGGTTACTGGGATCATTGCACAGGTGCTTTCCGAGAACTCAGTGTTGGGTGTCTGTGTAAGGAGGGCACACAAACTGTGAGAAAAAGACCAGTCTATTACAACCAGACCAGTTACAGGTGGGGCAGTGGCCATTTGTTTGTACTGTTAGAACGCTTGGGAGGGGACACACTGGACACCTTTGCTGCCATTGTGCTATATGTTGGGTGTCCAGAAGGCCCCTGTGCCTTTAAAGAGGGGTGAGCTCCCTCCAGGCTCACCAGCCCTCTGCCTATCTATTATAATGCATGTGCTTCTTCTATGGAGGCTCTAAAAATTTAGAGTTAGGACTGCAGATAATACTGGGGTGCAGTGAAGTGGCTCTGCAGTTTACGCATGTATTTGCAAATGTGTGCAAACTAAAACCCTGTTTTTAATGCATACTGTTAGACAGGATAATTTGGTTGGTTGCAGTCTGGTCAGTAAGTTGAGCTGGAAATTTTCTTTGGTTTAGTTTTTGACATGCGTCGCCCCTTTCCATGTGCTCCTTGCTGCAAAGGCCAGTTATAGATGGGGGCAGTGGCCATTTGTTTACTGATCAGCAGGCTGAATATGAGCTCCTCTGAGCTGTTGAAGGTGGAGGGCCAATTTCGGGCACAATTGCTTTTCAGTTGGTACAATTTTTGGCTTGGCACTTCTTTTGGGGGATTTTAAAGTGGTTATAAAGGCAGAAGGTTTTTTATCTTAATGCATTCTATACGCCATTGGCTCCCGCTGTTGTCAATCAAAGTCTGTGAGCCAATGAGCAGAGAGAGGGGGTGGGGTCAAGTGGTGACTCCGTGTCTGAATGGGCACACGGAGCTGTAGCTTGGCTCAGGTGCGCCCATAGCAAATTGCTTGCTGTGGGAGCACTCATCAGGGGGGAGGTGCCAGGATTGCCGAAGAGGGACCAGAGAAGAGGAGGATCTGGGGTGCTCTGTTCAAAACCACTGCACAGAGCAGGTAAGTGTAACATGTTTGTTATTTTCATACAAAATAAAACAATGCTTTAGTATCACGTTAAAGTCATAATATTGCACTGTTACACATTTAAAACCTTTTGCTTGGACTTTAAATTATGTATGAGTATTTATTTTTTTCAAATAATTGTATTTACGTAGTGGTTTCTACCAATCTGTGAACTCTGTTTTTATAACTATTGCACTCTGAATGCACAGTTCAGAGTTCAGTATTCTGTAATGCAGATTTCAGTAGTTTGTAAGGTAGACATCTCTGCATTTCAAACTATTGAGCTCTGCATTATAAACTACTGTTTGTAATGCAGAATTCAGTAATTGATAATGCAAATGTCAGGGTTCAGTAGTTTGTAAGAAAGAGTTTTCCGGCGTTACAAATTACTGGTCTCTGCGGTACAAACTACTGAACTATATACACAGAGTTTAGAAGTTTAAAGGCTCAGTAGTTTGTAAGGCAGAGAGTTACAATAAATATATTCACATTTATTCAGAGAGTTAGGCCGCGTACAGACGAGGAGACATGTCCGCTCAAACATGTTCGACGGACCGTTTTCAGCGGACATGTCTCCTCGGATTTTGGTCCGATGGCGTGTACACACCATCGGACGAAAATCCCCTCGGACTGAGGACGCGGTGACGTGGCGGTGACGTTGACGCCGCCACGTCACCACTCCAGGAAGTAAAATACTTCCACGCATGCGTCGAATCCATTCGACGCATGCGGGAGATTTATGTCCGCTGGTTAGGCGTACTAACCAGCGGACATGTCCGACGGACAGGTTTCCAGTGGACAAATTTCAGCATGCTTTGAAATTTGTCCGCTGGAAAAACCTGTCCGCTAGGTCGTACACACGATCGGATATGTCCGCTGAAACTGGTCGGCGGACCAGTTTCAGCGGACATATCCGATCGTGTGTACGCGGCCTTACAATTGTTGATCTGTGAACGCTGCGTTACAAACTTTTGACTGGTGTGGCCCAAGATTCTGCCAAATTTTACAGGGTGCCTTGGCCAAAAGAAGGTTAAAAAACACACTGCCTTAACAAGTTAAAGGGGTTGTAAAGGTACAGTTTGTTTTCCTAAAATAGCTTCCTTTACCTTAGTGCAGTCCTCCTTCACTTACCTCATCATTTAAAAGCAAAATCGAAGGATAAGGTAAAGGAAGCTATTTAGGGGAAAAACATTTTACCTTTACAACCCCTTTAAAGCTTATATGAAATTTTAAATGTTACATTTACTTTAAAATTTGAAAAATGCTAATTAATTGCAGAGTGTCTCCTTCTTTAGACCTACATGTAAAAAATAAATACATAATGCCAACAAATGGGAAATAAAAATTCTAACTGCCAGAAGGACAGATGTTGAAAAAACTTATGGGTAACGAATTGGTGGGGAAGAGAGTGTTGGGATAGAGATTTGCTGGAAGATAGGGTAGGTCCTAAAGAGCTGACAGAGAAGGGAATGTGGGAAATATAGAGCTTTTGGGGGACGGGGTCAAGGATATGCAGTAATGTTTGTCAGCTTACCTCTCCTCCCTGTGTTCACCCTTAAAAGCCAGCCACTCTCACCTGGCTGCTTAAGTAATCTCTCCTCAAAGCATGGCTCCACCCCAACCCTATCGGAGAACTCTATATTAACTACTTTCTGACCTGCCGCCGCAGTTATACGGTGGCAGGTTGGCTCTCGCATCGTTCCCCGCTCGCCCCTAGATCCGTACGCATGCGTGTCGGGCGCGATCGCTGCCGGGCACACGCGATCGCTCGTTACAGAGCAGGGAGCGGGAGCTGTGTGTGTAAACACACAGCTCCCGGTCCTATCAGGGAGAGAAATGCTGATCTTCTGTTCATAAAATGTATGAACAGCGATCAGTTATTTACCTCAGTCAGTCCCACCCCCCATACAGTTAGAACACACCCAGGTTACACATTTAACCCCTTCCCCGCCCCCTAGTGTTAACTTCACTGCCAGTGTAATTTTTATAGTAATCAATGCATTTTTATAGCACTGATCGCTATAAAAAATGCCAATGGTCCCCAAAATGTGTCAAAAGTGTCCGAAGTGTCCGCCATAATTTCGCAGTACTGAAAAAAAATCGCTGATCGCCGCCATTACTAGTAAAAAAATAATATTAATAAAAATGCCATAAAACTACCCCCTATTTTGTAAAACGCTATAACTTTTGCGCAAACCAATCAATAAATGCTTATTGCGATTTTTTTACGAAAAATATGTAGAAGAATACGTATCGGCCTAAATTGAGAAAAAAAAATGTTTTTTTATATATTTTTGGGGCATATTTATTATGGTAAAAAGTACATTTTTTTTTTTCAAAATTGTCGCTCTATTTTTGTTTATAGCGCAAAAACTAAAAAAACACAGAGGAGATCAAATACCACCAAAAGAAAGCTCTATTTGTGGGAAAAAAAAGGACACCAATTTTGTTCGGGAGCCACGTCGCACGACCGCGCAATTGTCAGTTAAAGCCGCGCAGTGCCGAATCGCAAAAAGTGCTCTGGTCTTTGACCAGCAATATGGTCCGGGGGTTAACCTGTGCAAGCCAGCCTTGCTGATCAATATTGTGTGTTTAGCTTTCATGTGCGACTTGCTTTATCTCCTATGTCTGATTCCAGTTACCGATCTTGGCTTGTTCTCGACTATCCCTACCTGCTTGTGACCCTGACCTTTGGCATGTTCTATGTTTATCCTTGTTTGCTAGTCTCCCCGACCTTTGGCTTATCTCCTTACTATCTCTTGTTATGCTGGGCTGCTGCTTCCTCTCTATCCTCCTGTAGCTTACTGTGAGGGTGATTTGGGAGACCCTGGGGGCCGCGACCTGGAGCCAGTTGCAGTGCAGTCCATCTTCACCACTAGAGGCTCTGGTGAACACCTGCTGGCTCTTAGACTCCGCACCCTGGGGAATCTTATGCTCTAGCTCCCTGTGGGATCTGTGTTGGTGCTCCAGTGGACCTGCCTTCCTTACCACCCAGAGTTCCATCCGCAGAAGTCAGTCGTAGGGTCCACTACCTTAACGGTGCACTCCTGATCGCAATGGTGTGCATCTGTCACCATCTGGCTTTAATCATAACTATGATTATGATTAAAGCCTTGTAGGCTGAAATGTGTCAACTGACTGTACCTACATACTGTACACTGTGGTTTCCTGAATAAAAGCAACATTTTACAGCAACAGCGGATCATCTTTATGGATCATTACTCACTGTGGCAAGAGGGCTCTTGTTTTTATGCAAGTTTGAGGGTAACATTGGAAAAACACCATTCCTTTCAAATACATTCTTGGGAGAGGGTTTTAAGCTGTATGAGGTGTTAAGAAAAAATAAGATTCTTACAGATAGCATCAGCAACACTGTATTCTGATAAAACATATTTTGCATGTGTAATTGAATGTTTTTAAAAAAAAAAAAAAACATTTCCATTAAGCTTAGCTTAAATACAACTGTAGCAAATGATTTTTTTGGTTGCTATTCCCATTTAGTTTTATTTAGAAGGGATAGACCTGAATTGAGCAGTGGAAGTACCAGATCTAAAACTAGAGGAAAGTTTAATCTTAAAAATAAATAAAAATAAAGCTAAATCCTTTAACTTCATATCAATTGGCCATCGGAAAAACATTTTCATAGTACAACTTGCATTTTGTTATTGCAGTACCACACTGTATTGCATCAAATTGTTAGTTTGTATCCAGAAATAAAATTAGAGTGTCAAATTTCAGAGACAAAAGCCACACACACAGTGCAGTGGTTGCAGATTATGTAAGCATAATGATTGGTCTGCAATGTAAAGGAGACAGAGGAGGCAGTAAAGGAAATAAAATAATGCCGCGTACACACGATCACTTTTTGTGATGTAAAAAAATGTTGTTTTATCTCACGAAACAAAACAACGTTTTTCAAACTTCATTTTAAAAAACGACATTGCCTACACACCATCGTTTTCTGAAAATGCGCGGTTACGTACACCACGTTCGACGGCACTCTGTTCCATTGAAGCTCCCGTCTCATAACTTGCTTCTGAGCATGAAAAACGATTTTCTTTTTTGTCGTTTTTCAGAAAACATAAAACGACGTTTTGGCCACACACGATCATTTTAAATGATGTTTTTTAAAACGTCGTTTTATTTCATCACAAAAAATGACCATGTGTACGCGACACTAGTGTATGATTTGAGGGACAATAGCCAGGATTGTACAGATTTGCTTCACATTATATAAGCAATTTTACAAAGGCTGAAATTAAACAGGAAGACAAGTTGTTTGTGAATTCAAAATTAAAATCTATTTTTTTAATTCTGAGACAAAATAAATAAATATTATGCAGACTCCTTGCCCACAGTGCCAGTCTTTTTACTAGGCTACAACATAAGAGACCAGTCCTTATGAAATAAAAAATAGAGTATATCACTCAAAAGACAACAACATGAAATATTGTACCATTTGTATTGAAGAGACAACAGCACAAAATATTTTACTGTTTGTATTGTTGTATTGTTGTATCGGACACAAAACATGCAACTTTTCATTTAAAAAATAACAACAGTAGAATGTATATATTTCACAGAACAAGCAAGAATGTTGTACAGACTTCATACACAATACTTAAGCAATTTGAGTAGGCCACATTTAAAAAAAACATGTACATATTTACCAGAAGAAATGCTAAAAATATTGTACAAACTCCAAAGACAGCATTTAAGCACTTAGAGTAAGTTAAATCTTGAAATGGACACACAGTATGCAGGTTTTAATCAAAAGATCCAAATTAAAGTTTATATATTTTAGAGAAAACATCTGAAATGTTGTACTCACTCCACAGACAGCAATAAACCACAAGTAGGCTGCATTTGAAAAAGAACACACATATATTTTGTATTACACAGAAAAAAAGGCAGAAACAGTGTACAAACTCCATACACAATACTGACTCACTTGCAGTAGATTGCATTTTGAAAAGGACACACAGCTTTTCATCTAAAAATTACATTTAAAGTGTTACTAAACCCACAACAGTAAAATCAGTCTGTATATACAGTAGAGCATGCTTGTTATACTCACTATGGAACCTAAGGGGTTAGTCCTCTGCATTGTGTAAAAAAGGCTGTTGGGTCCTGTCTTCTCTGATCCTCCCCTTCTGTCCACATCTTCTAGTAGTACATAGGCTAGGGGGACAAGCTGCATATGCTCAGTTTGGTGTGTATTGCTAGAGAGTTTTTTTTTCTGCTGAAAAGAAAAGGCATTTGGTAGTTTATAGTTACTAAAACAATTTCCATGTTCTGTGTACTGTGGGAGACCAGATATAGTGAATGCAAGGTTCTGGGTAATGATGAGCCGAACACCCCCGCGTTCGGTTCGCACCAGAACCATCGAACAGTCCGATCGTTCGCACATTTAGAACCCCATTGAAGTCTATGGGACTCGAATTCAAAAACGATAATTTTAACCACTTAAGAACCGGACACATACGCTGCTAAATGACCCAAGGTGTTTTTACAATTCGGCGCTGCGTCGCTTTAACAGACAATTGCGCGGTCGTGCGACATGTTTCCCAAACAAAATTTGCGTCCTTTTCTTCCCACAAATAGAGCTTTCTTTCGGTGGTATTTGATCGCCTCTGCGATTTTTATTTTTTGCGCTATAAACTAAATTAGAGCGACAATTTTGAAAAAAATCACAATTTTTTTAGTTTTTGTTATAAAAAAAATCAAATAAACTAAATTTTAGTAAAACATTTAGGCCAAAATTAATTCAGCCACATGTCTTTAGTAAAAAAAAAAATCGCAATAAAAAAAATAGCTACCTAGCGGGAACAGCGACACTAAAACAGCGATCAGAAAAATTATCGCTTAGTGATGCTGGCAATAGGGAGTGAAAGGGTTAACTAGGGCGGTGATCAGGGGGTTAAAACTTTATTAGGGGGGGTGGGGGGGCTATCCTGGACCTAACACTAACTGACTTTTACACTGCCTGTCACACTGACACTAAATGCAGTGATTAGATCACTGCATTCAGTGACACTGTGACAGGGGGGTGGGGGCGATCACAAGGGGTTAATGTGCCTATGTGTGTGTGTGTCAGTGTTGTGTTGGTGCACACTTACTGTGGATGTCTTCTCTCATCAGCAGTGGTGGGAAACACCGCTGCGATGAGAGGTGACATCATTTCCTCCTTCCTGTGTAAACACAGGAGGAGGAACTGAAACGAAGGGGGAGCGCTCCCATTGGCTGGGAGCGATCGCGGGGGGGCGGAAAACACGGACATCCGCCCGCTCGTCGGCTATCGCTCCCAGAGCCAGGGGGACTGCCGCACGCCGCGAGGACGTAAATTTACGCCCTTGTGCCTGTACGAGCCATGTTGTGGCCGTAAATGTGCGTGCGGGGGTCCTTAAGTGGTTAAAGACCAATTTTCAAGTTATTGTTGGAAAACATCTTTCAGAACCCGTGTCTTGCCCCAGGGAACATGTATCAATGGAAAAAAGTCTTAAAAACGGTAGTTTTTTCAGGAGCAGGACTCCTTGAAAAACGACCGTTTTTAAAACTTTTTTTTCCATTGATAGTAGTATCAATGTGAAAAAAGTTTTAAAAACGGTCGTTTCACTCGAATTTGCCGCAAACAATCATTTTTGTTTGAAATTCGACGAACGATCGAACGGACGATGTTCGAGTCGAACATACGTTTGTTTCAAACACGAAGCTCATCCCTAGTTCTGGGTTTAGTAATGCTTTAAGTGTATGTATTTCACAGAAAATGTGTACATTTCACAAAAAAGCAGAAATATTGTCCTAACCTGATAGACAGTATTGAGGAACTTGGTGAGGGCCCCATTTTGAAAAAGAAAAACAGCATGCAGCTTTTAATTGTACATTTTATATATACAGTATATGTATAAGAAAAAAGTCAAAGATATTGTACAGACCTTAGGCCGCGTACACACGATCAAATCTATCTGCTGGAAACGGTCGGCCCGACCTTCCCAGCAGACAGATTCGATCGTGTGTACGGGCGAGCCGACAGATTTGGCCAGCCGACAGATTTTAAAGCATGCTTTAAAATCTGTCGGCTGGGAATCCGTCCACCCGACATGTCTGCTGGTTAGTACGCTAACCAGCAGACATATCTTCTCGCACATGCGTCGAATGGATTCGACGCATGCGCGGAAGTAATTCACTTCCTGGTGCGGTGATGTGGCGGCGTCAACATCACCGCCACGTCACCGACACGTCAGCGCGCCGTCTGTCCGACCGATTTGAACAAATCTGTCTGCTCGTGTGTACGGGGCCTCATAGGTAGCATATAAGCACTTGGAGCAGGCCACACTTTGAAAAGGAAATACAACATGCAGCTTTTCATCCAAAAATTACACATTATAGTTATATATCAGAGTAAAACGCTATGTGCACAATTATTAGGCAAGTTGTATTTTTGAGGATTAATTTAATTACTGAAGAACTACAGTGCTCTCAGTCAATCCAAAATGTTAATAAACCTTAAACCTGAATATTTAGGAATATATAAGCAGGGTTTTGGCTTTCTTAGGAGAAGATCTATGTGTGCACAATCATTGGGCAACTATTAGTGTGCAGAATTATTATGCAACTAAAGGAAAAATTTAAATTTTCCCATCTCACTTGTTTATTTTCATCTGTTAAAGTGAGAATAATAAACAAACAACTCAAAATTTACAAATAAATATTTCTGACATATGAAAAAACAAAAAACAAATCAGTGAACAATATAGTGACCCATCTTTTCAATAACAGTCATAAGTCTTCAATTCATGAAGTCTGTCAGTTTCTTGATCTGTTGACCATCAACGTTTTGTGTAGAAGCAACCACAGCCTCCCAGACACTGTTCACAGAGGTGTACTGTTTTCCTTCACCATAAATCTCCCATTTAGGCCCCTTTCACATGAGCGGACCGTTCGCCCGCTTATTACAAGTCCGTTTACGGACTTGTAATGGGCCCCCTCTGAGATCGCGTCCGTTAGCAGATGATGCATCCGCTAACGTCCGCAAGATCCGCATCTGTTTTTTCGGACGTAAGAAAACCCTATTTTTCTTCCGTCCGGCGGATCGGATCGGATGCAAACGGACAGACGGTCCGTTTTCAGTCAAGGGGAGAGGAGAGACAGGGCGGTCCCTGCACAGTGTGCAAGGACCACCCTGTCCGCCGACAGCTCAGCGGGACCCCCCGCTGAGCCGACGGACACACACGGAGCGGACCGAAAAACCGACCGCTCCGTGTGAAAGAGGCCTTAGGAAGGGTCCATAAGATCTCAAAAGGGTTTTGGTCAGGTGAGGAAGGGGGCCATGTCATTATTATTTTATCTTTAAGGCCTTTACAGGCTAACCATGCAGTGGAATACTTGGATACACGCGATGGAGCATTTCCCTGCATAAATATCTTCTTGAAAGATACAGACTTTTTTTTACCACTGCTTGAAGAAAGTGTCTTCTGAAAATTGTCAGTAGGTTTGGGAGTTAATTTAGATATAAACTTCAACCCAAAAAGGTCCAACTAACTCATCTTTAAAAATACCAGCCTATACCAATACCCCACCTCCACCTTGCTGGTGTCTAAGTTGAAGTGAAGCTCTGTGCTTGTTCCACAGGCCCATCCATCTGGACAATAGTCACTCTCATCTCATCAGTCCATAAAACCTTGGAAAAATCTCTTTTAAAATATTTCTTGGCCCAGTCTTGACGTTTCAACTTATGTGTCTTGTTCAGTGGTGGTCAGGTGTCAGCCTTCCTTACCTTGGCCGTGTCTATAAGTGCTGAACACCTTGTACTTGTGGGCATTCCAGGTAGGTTGTAGTTCTGGAATATGACAGCAATAGAGGATAATGGGTTCCTTGTTGCTGCACATTTGATTCTTGATAAAGGGTGTTGAGCTCCTTAGGCCACACCCTCCCACATTACACAAATACACATCACCGGTAATGCTTAAATCCAGTAAGCATTCAAGTTTATACAGCTTTGAGTTGGACATAAACATGATGATTTAATCAAAATACTCACTAGCCTACACTGCACACAGTGTAGAATTAATTTAAGCACTTGGAGTATGGTGCATTTTGAAAAGAACATACATCATGCAGCTCTATTTAAAAATATGTCCAGATTAAATTGTATACATACAGTATCCCAGAAACGAGGGTAGAAATATTGTACTAACGCTAAGTCCAGTATTGAAGAATGTTTAGAGGGCTGCATTTTAAAAACAGAAACAGCATGCAGTCAAAGATATTGTACAGATATCATACACAGTAATGAAGCACATAGATTGAGTCGCATTTTGAAATGGACACATCATGCAGCCTTTTTATCAAAAAAAGCCATTGGCTCCCACTGCTATTTTATGATGAGGGGGGCGAGGCTGAGACACCCAAGTCTGTGTCTATAGATGCAGACAGCATGCGGGATCAAGCCTACACGAGTAGGACTTCCTAGGGGGAGCCAGGAGTACCGGTTGGGACCTCAGAGGAGAAGGATTGGGGCCACTCAATGCAAAACCATTGCACAGAGCAGGTACGTATCAATTTTTTTTTTTTAAGTCTACAATCACTTTAAATCAAAAATATGTACTGAAAATTAAAAGGGTAAATCATCTAAATTTAAGAAAAATCAATCATGAACTCCATCACATATTCAGATACCTTTCTTGTAATTTATTTTTATTATATTATATATTTGTCAAATTAAATAATGCGTGCAAGAAGGATTCCTGTGGATTGCTTCTGACAATAAGATCTGACTTGCATGCAGGAGCAAGGAGAGGAAATGGAAGCGTCCGGAACACTTCCCCTTGAGCTGCCATTGATACAAGGTGTAAGGGCTCCGCAGTGTTGATTTTAGCAGCAGGAATTTATGTAATTGAAGCACTGAGGGCACGGGTGTTGAACATTTTGAGTTGCTACTGTTGTCTGTGGTGAAAGTCTGTGGTGAAAGCTGAGATAAGGCGTGTGACGACCCATAGCCTATGAGTGTGCGGTGTAGAGAGAGGTGCTGTAATGATCCAGTGAGTCATAAATGGCTCCAGTGGCGGCTGGTGCTTAAAATCTTTGTGGGGGCGCAAACTAACTGAAATTTTTTTTAAAGATACTGAACCAAAAGCATCAATTGCAGCCTCACTGTGCCATCAATTGCAGCCACTCTTCCCATCATATGCAGCCAACTGTGCCCAACAAAAGCAGCCACCTGTGCCCATCATATGCAGCCAACTGTTACCGTCATATGCAGCCAACTGTGCCCATAATATGCAGCTAACTGTGCCCATAATATGGAGCCAACTGTGCCCAACATATGCAGCCAAGTGTGCCCATCATACGCAGCCAACTGTGCCCATAATATGCAGCCAACTGTGCCAGTCATATGCAGCCAACTGTGCTCATCATATGCAGCCACTGTGCCCATAATATGCAGCCATGGTGCCCAGAAAATGCAGCCACTGTGCCCATCATATGCAGCCAACTGTGCCCCATCAATTGCAACCTCTGTGCCCATAGTATGCCGCCTCTGTGCTCGCAAATGCAGCCAACTGTGCTCCATCAATTGCAGCCCTTGTGCCCATAATGTGCAGCCACTATGCCCCTTGCCGGCCCGCTGTCTGCGCGACACTTACCCCATCATGGTGGTGGGTCAGGCAGTGGGTCAGGCGGCGAGCTGTGTCCTCCGTGCGTGTCTTCTTCCTGTTTTGCTAGGCAGCCAATGAGATTGCCTCTACCTTCAGACAATCAGGTGCCCAGTATTACATCCGGGTCCTCCTGATTGGCTGAGAGGCAGTTCTGTGTTAGCAAAGCAAATATTCATTTGCTTTGCTAACACACCTGGGTACACTGCGAGTGCACCTTTTTTGAAGCCTATTGGAGCCTAAAGACCTATACACACACGGCCCGGATTCTCGTCAGGAAAAAATGTTGTTTTTCCTGACGAGATACCTGGTAAGATTTTCTTGCCGGCCGAGTGTACACACACAGCATTCAAAAGAACCGCCATTGATTTGAATGGTACAAACGCGATGACGTCATCGACTATGATGAGCATGCGCTCATGACATTCAATGCCGTCGCCGACATCTTGATTCACCCTACCTATGCCTTGGAAGCTACCGCGCATGCGTCAAAGTCATTTCGAGCATGCACGGGTTTCTACGGAGAGATAAGTATACACACAAGGGCAGGTTCTCTATTTTTCTCGTCGAGATTCTGGACAGTTTTCTTGATGAGAAACCTCGAAGCCTCGTACACACGCACTATTTACTGCCAGCAGTTTTCTTGCTGGTTCTTGCCGAGAAAATCCATGCGTGTGTACGAGGCTTATGGCTCTAATCAAGTGCTTAAAAAAAACCTGCTGGGCCATGGATAGATTCATGCAATGTGTGAATATATCCATAGTACACAGAAGAGGTGGCTGGAGAGATGGGGCAGTGCCTGAACACCCCTAATGGGCGCACCGCCACTGAATGGCTTCCAACCATGGGGGCCAGGGAAAGTTCCTCAAGCCTACGGAGAGGCAAGAAAGCTTAAAGTGGTTTAAAAGGCTGAAGTTTTTTTGTCCTTCATGCATGAAGGTAAAAACCTTGTGTGCAGCTTCCCCCTCAGCCACCCCCCCCCACCATACCTACACCTACCTAAGCCTGATCTTGATCCAGGGATGTGCACAAGTGCAGCTACTCTCCTGGGTTTCTCCCCTCATTGGCTGAGATGCAGGAGCCATTGGATCCCACTACTGTCAATCCCAGCCAGTGAAGAGGAAGTGGGAGGTGAGGCTGAGTCGCTCTCTCTGCTTCTGTTTCTTAAAGACACAGAGAGTGGGACCCAAGAGCGAGCAAGCATGAGGGCCCCCTATAGTAAGCAGCTTGATATGGGGGTACTCAGCGGGGGGGGAAGGGGGCCTAAAAAGAGGAGGATTGGCTGCTCTGTGCAAAACCATTGCACAAAACAGGTAAGTACGAAATGTTTGTTATTAAAAAGACATTGCATTTACAAACACTAAAAGCTCTCAATATAATGTTCATAATGTGGATTAGGCACCATTTATGCAAGTTCTTGTAATGAAGAGATTACGCAATTTGACCAAACGAGCCTCCAAATCTATTGGCAAGTGGATCTTGATACTCGTTTTCTGACTTGTTCCTTCTCTGAACCTGTATCTTTATGTGATAGGTTCCAACTGAGCCCTGGCTGTTATTACTGAGACAAACTGTAAATTGCTGCATTGGGGTATCATGCAGGTTAAGAGTGCATGGACACTAGGCTTAAACAAACGCTCATATAGAACATTTTTGCACCAGCGCTTAGGCTCGTTTATCATTTGGTTCTGTCAGAAAACTCCTCTCAAAAATGCAAACCAGAAGTTTTTTCTTTTCCTCTAAATGCTGAACTTAAAATATGTCTCTAATCGTCCTAATGTGCGTGGATACATAAGATAACATTGAGCTACTTCTACAGACAAAACCCCAAACTCCTAAAGAAGCAGCATTTTTACACCCCCCGATGTGCATGGAACCTTAAACAAGTTACTTTTTTATTTTACCTGTTAAAATACTGTGCATAGACTTTGTCTTAATCTATAATCTTCTGTGCTTAGATGTTATTTCTTATTTACAACACTACTAATGTAAAATGACACAATCCTGCTGTGTACATGTATGTGTGTGCCTTTGTGGAATTGTGAGACAAAGATATTTTGGTACTAGCTGGACTATAAGCTATTTGAGTTTGTAGAAAAATAACTAAATATAGTAATATAAAAAAATAAAATAAAAAATATATTCACATTGAAAGCCATTTTCTCTGAATTTGATTCTCTGACTTGGTTCCTCACTGAAAATGGATTGATAAAGGTTCCAATCTGGGAAGTGGCATGCATTCAAGTTGTGAACTGGGAACTTTCCAACTTTGTAACAGATTAAGGCCAATATAATGTTCTTGAACAACTTTAGGCTCTGCTGATGTTCAAGCCCAAGTATACAAAAAGTATACAAAAGCAAAAAATATTTAATAAACTCGTTAAAGGATTTCCATTAAAGAATGGTTCTGCAGAAGTAGAGGGTTAAATAGCTAAATATACTACTTGTTATTCTCAAGAGAATATAGATCTAAGATTACAACAAGGGTGTAGACATCAAACATGGTTAAAAAAGACAAACATATCAGTTACTGTGCCAGAGAAGAGCCCCCTCCTCAATTAGAGACACATGTCTCACCCTATTCATTTCAACACAGCCGACCATTCAAATGGAGAAGTGGTCCCAACAAAAGAAAGCTGTGTAGAGTCAACTTGCAAATAAAAAAAAGACAGCTACTGAACTAATGCAACTTGTACTATTTATCTAAAATAAACAAGGTAAGATAAAGAGATAATACACCAACACACGAACAGCATGTGCCCTACATAATTTCAGGTAATGTATATGGATGTCAATTATTATTATTTTTCTTGGTAAACAATTCAATTTCTTTATTACGTATCTCTAGCCAAAATTTTTTTTTTATTATTATTTACCTTTGGACAGAGTCAGGTATTATAAACCCCTGTTAGGTGTTTTATCTTTTCTGGTTGCCACTGGAACAGAAAGTGGTGAAAAATCGATTATTTTATAGTTGTCACCAGAATGGGAGATGAGGTAACATGGCCCTTGTGGGGGTACCTGATCTGGTGAAAGCTATCTAAGGCCCCTTTCACATGTCCGCCTCCATTCGTCCATTTTTACAAGTCCATTTACGGACTTGTAATGGACGCCTATGGGGTCGCATCCGTTAGTGGATGATGCATCCGCTAACGTCCGCAAAGATCCGCGTCCGTCTGGATCCGTTTTTTCGGACGGAAGAAAACTCTATTTTTCTTCCGTCCGGCGGAACGGATGAAGAAGGACAAACGGTCCATTTTCATCCGATTCCCCATAGGGGAGAGCGGAGGAGAGACAGGGCGGTCCCTGCACAGTGTGCGGGGCCCGCCCTGTGCGCCGACAGCTGAGCGGGACCCCCCGCTGAGCCGAAAAACGGTCCGCTCCGTGTGAAAGGACCCTAAGAGGGAATTTCTCATAACTTTGGAGATATTTCATCACATTCCCTGTTGTGTCTCTACAACAGGTACTGACTGCAAGATGAAATTTAAGCTCTATGATGTACAAGTTGACATAAAAGGCACCATTAAGAGCCAATTTACACCATTGTGGTTCATTGGTAGTGCACACTCCTGGTAATGTGCATAATGCATATTTATTTGAATATCCTGCTTAACGCACCAAATCTCACCAAAAAGGTACTAATACTAATAATATGTGAAAATAATAACTTGAGATATATAGAGCAACTAGAGCTACCTTACTCAGTGCCTACATTTTTCATCCATGCATTGTTGTCTACCCTAGCATCTTTGGCTAGTAATCAGGTAATAAAAACACATCACTTCTTTTACTGGCACACTCCTACTGATTTTTTGCTTCCTCTCACAAAAAGTATAAAAAAACTCAGCACATACGACATGTGTCAGGTCAAAATAAAAAAACAAAACGTATTCAGTACATATCTGCAATTCATGCAGATACTCCCAGGCCCTTTTCCATTTGGGCACTCCAGTTAGTACTGAAGGGGCAGAGCAGAGATCAGTGACTGACAGTCACCACTCTGCATAGATTGGACCAAGAACATGACCACTCAGTTATCAAGCTCAGAGCAGGTGGGAGACAAGAAAGGTGAGTATGTATGTTTGTTTTTTCAAAGTCCACACTCTTTCTTTAATGTTGTCAGCCCTATGCAGTGTTCTTGTGCTAAACTACTTGTGCTGTACTCATCCCCACAACAAGGTATCTATCTTTCTGTAGACCAAGATAGTGATAAGTGAACAGAACAAAGTTCAATCCACTGGATGCTTGAATACATCTGTAAACACACCCTGCAGAATAAAAAAACTGATGTTGGCTGCCCCTAAAAAAATCATATTAGAACCTTATCAAGGCATGTATCCCTGCTGGCAAGTACGAAAGAGGCAGCAAGCATTGCCCCCCTCCTGTCTTAAATCATACCAGGCCATATGCTTTCAACATTAGGAGATGGGGACAAGGGCCTGACCCTTAAATCCCTGGCCCAGTTGATGTGGGGGTCTTTGGGGGGGCTATTGGAAACTGGAAGCCCATTTAAAAAATGGAGATCCCTAATAGCTACCCGTGCAAAGCCGTAAGGGGTACATTACTATGCTTACTATTACTATAACCCAGAATTATAAAGAAAGACTTTTATTTCTAAAAAAAAAATCCCCACAATGTAAACCATAGCATGTCACCCAGCAATGTAGATGCAACTTCAATCACAATGGACGATGCCCTGATGACCCACCGACACAGAGTGACCTGCACTTTTACAATCCTCTCTCATTGTAAATTACAGCTCCCAGGCTTGCTGCTGTGTGTCAACAAATCAGCTGGGGATCCCAAGTGAGATCATTGACCAAATGTTGTCATTACCATATTTGGTAAATGGCATCACCTGGTCACTGACTTGTTTATAGTTTGAATTAAAGTGGTTGTAAATTCTGAAAGTTTTTTACCTTTGTGCATTCTTTGCATGAAGGTAAAAAACCTTCAGTGTGCAACTCCCCCCTCAGCCCCCTTAATACTTACCTAAGCCTGAGCTAGCAATTTTCACGAGACCTGAGACTCTCCCGGGTCTTTCCCTAGTGATTGGCTAAGATGCAAACAGCTTGGGTTCTGGTTGAAACCATGGTTGGCTCGAACATGAAGCTCATCATTAATCTAAAATATGAAATGTGAGGGCAGCTTGAGATAACACAATAAGTGTGCACAGGACAGCTCTGAAATTCTGACATGATCAATCGTTATTTTTTGCAATTATCGAATAGATATAACAAGGAAGCATTGTTAGGGATTGCATACACTTTAAAGTTCTTCCCAATTATCAATCAAACCTACTCTGGAAGTCTGAATATGATAGATTTAGCCTCATCTCAAAAGTCTGATTCTTCTACTGTTGTTATGACTTCTGACAATATTTTATACTGTCCCATATTTAGGGAGTATTTAGGGTGTAATATGAAACATGGCCACAGCCCCCTATTCCTGAATTCATAGGTTCTTCTCAGAGGATCCTATCATTTTTTATTTTATTTGGCTGGCTGTGTCTAACTTTGCTGCACAGCCACGTCATCCATTCATAGAGATCTGTGAATTCAGAGACTATAGGGGAATTTACTAAAACTGGAACAATCAGAATAGGGTGCAGCTGTGCATGGCAGCCAATCAGCTTCTAACTTCAGATTGTTCAATTAAAAGTACACTAAAGGTTTCCGGTTAAAAAAATTAAAATAACAAGCATGTTATACTTACCTCCACTGTGCAGCTCGTTTTGCACACAGTGGCCCCCGATCCTGGTCTTCTGGGGTCCCTCGGCAGCTGTCTCGGCTCCTCCCCACATCAGCTAACCCCATTCATGGGAAGCGCTCTCCCAAGGGGGTTAGCTTGCGGGTGCCCGCTCCCGTGATACAGCCGGTGGCTGCAGCAGCGCGTTGCGCTGCGTCATTGCATGCGAATGACATCAGCGCGAGTCAATGGCTGCGCTGCTATCAATCTAGCAAACTTAGCCAATCGACGGCCAGACTCCGAAGAGAAGAGGACGCTGGGGGACGCACACAGCAGATTCCGGCTCAGGTAAGTAAAATGGGGGGGCTGGGGGGGGGGGCATCATTGCCAGTTTTTTTTTTTCACCTTAATGCATAGGATGCATTAGGTGAAAAAAACAAACCTTTACAACCCCTTTAAACTTTGACAAAAAATATGGAAGCTGATTTTTTTCTGCGCAGAGCTGCACCAGATTTTACACTCTCCAGTTTTAGTAATTCAACTCCTATGAGTCCCATCTGCCACAGCCGCAGAGGGACTCGTAAATTGCGGCAGTGGCAGTTAAGTGGCACAAAGCACAGTGGCTTGGATTTTCCACCTCATGCCACCAGACATTCTGATGCAAATCAAAAAGCAGAAGGAGACAAGGTGTGAATCAAAGCATAAGTCCTGTCTACTCTTACCAATGGGGTTCAATCATATAGCCTCAAGCATATATAGAAACATTATCTCACACAAACGCCACAAACATATACAAAAAAGTATGAAAAAACATAACGATATGTCCAGACACCAATTCAATTGACATAGAAGGACATCTCCACGGCAAAAAGCCGTATGGGAATCTAACACAATCTGTCGAGGAGGTGTAACTTAGTGTCAACCCCTTGGAGGCTCGAGCTGGAGGGTAGGTTGATGGGAGATCCAAATCAGCAGGGGCCGGAAGAATGTCTCAGGTGCAAATAGTATGCCCCAGTGTATAAAAGAACAGAGGTTCTAATCCGCCAAATTGGTCCAGATGAAGCTACGCTACTGCACAGCGAAACACGTTGACGTCATCATCGCCCTGATGCCACAGCAATCATCCCTGGTTGGTGAGCATACATATATTTTTTTGTATATGTTTGTGGTGTTTGTGTGTCAATGACACAGCTAAGCGTGCAATACCCTGCTGAGCAGCAATTTTCCATCTGTTTCCCCAATGGTGGCTGGCAGCAGCACCATGACTTTAGACATTATTTATTTTGTTTTTTTAGACATTATTTGATTCAATAAATGTATTTATCTTACTAAGCAGTCCGTACCCTCGGTCATTTAGAGCCTTTCTTTCTGTTTATTCTCCCTTAGACTGCTCACCTGAAAATGTCCTAAGGTTTTGTCTAGCAACAAGTTGATCTTTACATTTGTCAAGTTTAAATGCTTGATAGATCAGTCTTTTGTATGACTGAATAGATGAGACCCATATTGCAGAGCTTTATGAATCAACAAAGTAATTTTAATACAAAAAAGTAGGGTCCTTGCAAGCAGCTCTGGTATTAAACTCAAAATAACAAATTAATTATATAAAAAATAAAGAAATATTGAAAAATCGAATGTGTATAACAAATATGTATACTTGGTGAATCACTGAAACACTATACACTCTCATGTATTTATCCTATACTCAATGAACAAATTAAAATAATGCTACGCTCCACCATCAATAAATGAGTTTGCCTATACTGTATGTAAAACAAAACATCATTGTAAATTTGTGCATACTCAAAACAGCAAATAAAGAAATATATAAAGTATTATATGCAAAAAGATATTTATAAACGGAATACAAATTCATATATCCAGCCCATGCATTATTAGCTGAAGTATACAAATGTGTTCAAATGTGTACACATAAAAAAATCTATAACTGTGTGATTTCTTGCTGGGATTCAGCAAGAAGTCACGTATAAGTTATAGATTTTTTTATGTGTACACATTTTAGCACATTTGTATACTTCAGCTAATAATGCATGGGCTGGATATATGAATTTGTATGCAGTGTTTCTTTTATATATATTTGTTGTATATATTTCTTTATATTTCTGTATTTGTTGTTTTGAGTATGCACAGGTTAATGCGTGAGAGCCGGTTCACACTGCGGCGGCACGACTTCGGGGGCGACTCTACAAGTCGTCCTGAAGACGACTTCAGAGGCGATTAGCAAAATGACTTCTGTATAGCAGTCAATGCAAATCGCCCTGAGTCGCCTCCGAAGTCATACAAGAAGCTTTTTCTAAGTCGGAGCGACTTGCGTCGCTCCTATTAGAACGGTTCTATTGCATAGAATGAGACGCGACTCGTGAGGCGGCTCAGCCGCCTGACGAGTCACCCCAGTGTGAACCGGCTCTAATTGTACAAGTTTACAATAATGTTTTTTTGACATATAGAAGGACTCATTTATTGAAGATAGAATGCGGCACTAGTTTAATTTAGCAATTTAGCAAATTTGTTTGTTGAATTTGTTTTTGATTGTTTAGGATCTAGATATTTTACTTGCACCTACCTTTTTCCCTATTATACTGCTTATCAAAGACTATACTTTGAGAATATTTTTTTTCTGCAGAAGACAAGTTAGTGTAGATAGGACAACACAAGCATAAAATACTTTTTCTTCTATATTACAAATTTCCATTAATTAAAGCAAGGTATAGTTAACCCGATTACAAATGCAAAGTTATTTAATACTGATAAATATGTCATATTGTTTTAATAAATGTGTATCTGCCTTTGTGTTTCCTGAAATAATTAGTCTTGTGTCAATGTTCTTATCAGGTGGATTATCTAAACATATACATCATAAGAAAGCTTACCTACTATCAAGTCCTAAAGACCTTTTCCAGTTGACTGAACACATCAGTCAATTTTACCACAGGCGTTTGTAAAGGGATGCCAGCCTTGTCATTGTGGAAGGACTACAAAGTAACAATGAATTATCAACAAGAAAGGGATATTGGATCTCAAAAGAATAAGCAACACTCCTTTGATTTATAGCTTTTGAAAGTGTCCTGCTACATGTCACAAAGACACACTGCTGGGCTGTTCCACAGTGCACGTTGGGTTGCTCTACCACCAGTCATTTCATTCTCAACAGGCTGTGGGTGGAGAAGTTTGGTTTTCACTTAATGGCTCACTGACCTTTAATAGTGCTTTTTATTGACTTCAGGATATGCCTACCAGCATGAAAGCTCATCATGGGGATAGCTTCCTAACATACAGTTGAGAGAAGTACTTGAGATTATTGACGCATGCAGAATATATGGATGTCAACTTCACACCTCCATACATGTCCTTACTAATTTCCAGAAACTACCTTCAGTGTAAACTTCATTCTGCCTACAGCCTCTCCTCCCTCTATTTGGGTTACCTACTCACATGTTTCTTTGTAATGTTTACTTTATACAGCAATACAGTGGATAATGGAGATACATAAAGCTCCAATAAAGCACTAAAACCCTCAGCTCTACAAAAATCAGAGTATACAACTTATAGGTTAAAATATTAGAAAGGTCAGTGGGTCAGACAAATGAAAAAATCCTATTGCTTTTATAATGTTTAAACTATAAAAAAAAGTAGCATTAAAGTTGAAGTGTTGTAATATTCAAGAAGATTAATATCTTATGGAGATCAATAAAACACAATAGGTGTACAAATAATATGAGACTGTGTGCTTACTGCTTACTGCTTAGGGCAGTGTTTTTCAACTCCAGTCCTCCAGGCAGACCAACAGGTCATGTTTTCAGGCTTTCCTCATTTTGCGCAGGTGATTTGATCAGTTTCACTGCCTTAGTAATCACCACAGCCATTTCATCTGAGGGAAATCCTGAAAACTTGACCTGTTGGTGTGCCTTGAGGACTGGAGTTGAAAAACACTGGCTTAGGGGATATGTTAGTACTGACTACTATTACATTCGTTTTATACAATGCTACAATGCTATAGACTTTGATAAACTTTAACCACTTCCCGACGGCCGTACGAATATACGCGGCCGTCGGGTGGTTCTGAATCTCTGACAGGGCGCATATATGCGCCCTGTGCTATTCCTGGCCACTAGAGGGCTCGCGCGCGGCCGCCGGCAAGGCGCGTGCGTGCCCGCTGCATCCCTGAGATACCGATGCGCGTGCCTGCCAGGCACTCGCAATCGGCGGCTACAGGGACAAGACGTGGAGCTCTGTGTGTAAACACAGAGCTCCACGTCCTGTCAGTGAGAGAGGAGAGCGATCTGTGTCCCTTGTACATAGGGACACAGCATCGGTCACCTCCCCCAGTCACCCCCCTCCCCCCACACAGTTAGAACACACCCAGGATACACATTTAACCCCTTCCATGCCCCCCTAGTGTTAACCCCTTCACTGCCAGTCACATTTATACAGTAATCGGTGCATTTTTATAGCACTGATCGCAGTATCAATGTGAATGGCGCTAAAAATGTGTCAAAAGTCTCCGATGTGTCCGCCATAACGTCGCAGACCCAATAAAAATCGCAGATCGCCGCCATTACTAGTAAAAAAAAATAATAATAAAAATGAATAATAATTCTGTCCCCTATTTTGTAAGCGCTATAACTTTTGCGCAAACCAGTCGCCTTTTGCGATTTTTTTTTTTTTTTTTACCAAAAATATGTAGAATAATACGTTTCGGCCTAAACTGAGAAAAAATTTTTTTTTTTTAATTGTCTATTTATTATAGTAACAAGTAAAAAATATTGACTTTTTTTCAAAATTGTCACTCTTTTTTTGTTTATAGCGCAAAAAATAAAAACCGCAGAGATGATCAAATACCACCAAAAGAAAGCTCTATTTGTGGGAAAAAAAGGACGCCAATTTTGTTTGGAAGCCACTTTGCACGACCGCGCAATTGTCAGTTAAAGCGACGCAGTGCCAGAAGCTGAAATTTCACCTGGTCAGGAAGGGCTATAAGTGCCCAGTAAGGAAGTGGTTAATATGAAAAATGGGTATCTGTATGTACTGTACATACACCTATTTTCTTTATAATAGACATAAACATACAAAGGATCAATAACTGAAAACATGCATTGACAGATATAAGACATTTGTAAATCATTGAGTAAAAAATACTTTGGGCACTGAATATTGTAACAGAGGAGTAATTATATAAAACTTATGTTTCATTACTTGTCTTGAAGTACATACAGTAGCAGCTACATAGAAAAAATAGGAACTTAGTTTGAATGCCAACAAATAAATGTACTTTTGCAGTGCCCATACCAGGTTTAGATAAAAAATAAAATAAAAAATAAAAAAATTATCGGGGCTGCAAAATTCCCTAATAGGATCAGAATAATTGTTTTTCTTGAAAGATGTGCCTGTTTTGTTTTTCCTTTAATGCTCCATTCTACCTTGTTATACACCCTTTTCGGGCAAACAGAGTTTACATTTGGTGAGAGATTTGAATAAATATATTTTTATTTTACATGTTTTAATTAGGAAGAAAACGGAAGCAGAACAAAATAAATTGTTAAATTTGTTCCCCAATACTACCTTTAATTAAGCCTCTCTAAATATAAACCCCAACATCTAATTGACAGTTGCCACTTTTATGGGTATTTGACAGGATATGTAAGAGAAGACCATCAATTCAGACTACACCAGGGACATGACACCTGATGATGCAAATTGTCAATACATTTGGTAAGGGACCCTGGCTGCAGGCCCGTCGGAACCCGACAGGCAAAGCAAGCAATTGCCTGGGGCCCCGAGCTAGCCAGGGGCCCCAGCTGGGAGGGCCCTTGCCGCACCGATGCTTCCTCCTGCAGACCGGTCGGCCATGTACCATAACCGCGCGGTACAGGGGGTTCAGGTTCCTGTTCCCGGCCGGACTGACAGGAAGTGCACACACTGAGTGTTCACTTCCTTTCAGTCCGGGCCCGGGAACAGCAAACTGAATCTCCTGTACCGTTATGGTACACGGCCGACCGGACTGCAGGAGGATGCAGCGATGCATCCCTGCTGGGGCCTCTGTGCGGACACCAACATATGCCGGCATGTGCGTGTGAGGCGGAGGATAGAGGTAAGCCGCCAATCCCAACCCCCCCCCCCCCCCCCCCCCCCAAATAGAAAAGTCACTTTTTTTTTTTTTTTTGCTTGGGGCCCCCAAATTTCTTCAAACGGCCCTGCCTGGCTGCCTCCTTCGATTCTGCTTTTGGCTATAATTACAATAGATAGCCTCACTGATCAAAAGACAGGTCCTAAAAGTGGAAGGCCCAGGCTCATAGGACCTAAACAAGGTTGACAACTGACCTAGTAGACTCATATCTTTGAGCTCCTGGGGAGCTTTGTAAGATATGCAAGAGTGTAATCAACAATCTCAAGTTAAAGCAGAGTTCCACCCCAAAAATTAACTCTTCTATTAACAACATGCCTTTAATGTAAAAAAAAAAAAAATGTTTTACTCACTTCTATCTGGCTGTTACTAGGCAGATTTTGTAATCTGTCTAGTTCCTAGTCCGCGGTGGTTCAACTTCCTGTCCTAATAAAAAAAGCCTATATTTAACGTACATCCAAACAGGCTAATACTGTGGATATACTGGTAACCAGTGTGCCATCGTCCCGATATTGTATAGATTTGGCTAAGGACTAATGGTTTTGGACTTTGAAGGCACACAGTACACATAGTAAGAAACTAGATACATTTATTTTAGAGAAATGTCATAAAAAAGCAGTTATAAATATAAAATCAAATAACTGGCCCACACAGGTTATCACAATCATGATACACTTCTACCATAAAGGCTCAGATATAGAGCACCATTTTAAAGTTAGCTGTACGATGCGTAACCAGGTGGTGGGTCCAGAGGAGAGGAGGGCTTGCTCTACATGTTCCTGTCCTAAGACCCCATTGCCTCCTAGGAAATGATGACACTCATTTCCCAGGAGTCTCTGGGCATTACTGGGCCTAAAAATCATCCAGCATGCACCTCTACCTGAAAACCAGGAAGAAAAAGGAACTGGGCTTCACATGGCCACACATATGATGGATACGGCCACAACATGAGCTGGAGGATATAAGGCAAGTGTTTGCAATGATTTCTGGAACGATTGGGGAGCTATTAATATGTTTTAGGGACTATTTAATGTGATTAATTTTAGCTTTCAAAAAAAAAAAAATTATGACCGGAACCACGCTTTAAGTAAAAAAATGGAGAGGAAGAGATCCCTCCCAAAAAATATAGGATTTTTAAGCATATGAAGTTGTCACTGAGGTGAGCACAGAAAGACAAATAACTTTAAAATATAATTTTATTTTACAAACATAAGTAAAAACATGTAGATATGTGAATAACATATGGCCAATAATATTTGTTACCAGTGTATGAAGATATTCCGCACGTTTTGCGGAGTTGGATCTCCCCTTCTTCAGGGAAACTTAATATGCATCTATATTTTAAATTCTATTTTTAGAGATTTAATTACAATCACAACAATCCACATGCACTTTAAAAAAAAAAATTACACTAGCAGAAAAATTACAATCAAAGAGAACTTTATAAAAATATTGTGCTCACCAATTTCATCAAAATCTGTCTGTTTATAGTTTCCAGCATCTAAAGGGTTCGAACCAAACCCCAACCCTATGTTCCATGGTGCCAGAACCTAGGATACAGTTTGGCAGACACTGGATCAAACCTTAGATGAACTCTAACGGTGACAATAACATGCCTGGAATATTAAAATATAAATATATAAAGAGAACATGTCTCAGCAATTCCGGTTTGTCTATGACAGCATACACACAAAGTGTCCAATTGACATCGGACAAACTTTACCTAATGTACAATCATTGTCAAACATTCTTCTACATCCTAAAAAAGGGGCAGGGGATACCAGATGGATGGATGATGCGTCGGGGTAAATGCTGGCACTTTGCTGGTTGTGGTATCCTTAGTGTGGCTGAACATGCACCTGTGTTGTATTTTTTCTTTCTATTCATACTTGCCTAGGTGGATGTAGCATCAGACCAATGCTTCAGCTATCCCCCCACGTCTCTGCACTGAGAACCGAGCCACCGAACACCACCGATGGCTCGGTTCTCACTCCTCCCTGCGTGGATAGCTGCTGACTGTCAGTCAGCATCTCTCCTGCTCTGTTCTTCCACGTTCGTTGGAGTGTTAAGCTGTGGAGGGGCGGGGAGTGGCCGTCTCAGCCTCTCATCGGCTCGCTGAGAGGCTGAGACTGCCATCAGTCCAGGCAGCTGGTGGGTCCAGACCTCGGAAGTTGGGATGACTGCAGTGACGTCAGCGGAGGGTCCGCTGAAAACAGGTCATATGAGTGCAAAACCTGTGACCCATAGGAGAAATAGGAGAAACCCAGCTTAAAAAGCTCAGGCTGGACTTCTCCTTTGAGGCCGTGTACACATGATCGAATATATCTGCTGAAACTGGTCCGACGGACCGTTTCAGCGGACATATCCGATTGTGTGTACAGGCTAGAGACATGTCCGCTGGAAACGGTCCTTCGGACATGTTTCAGTGGACATGTCCCTACGTGTGTACGCGGCCTAAGACTTTGTATATTTTCTTTGTTCATTATGCTCATGATCAAATAAAAAAACAAATATAATAAATAAAAGATTTTTAGCCAGTACTAAGGCTGTTACTAAGTCAAATACAGATATTTAATGTTTGTATAAAAACACATTTAATGATCTATTCATTAAATGGTAGATGGATTAATTGATATTTGTATATCTGCCTGGATTTTAGCTTTGCTGAAAAAGTCTCTTGTTTTACAGAGCTTAATAGTTCAAACTCCAATTTAAACACACAACTGAATAAGTCAAAGGACTGATTCACCCTCCCTCCCTATCTGATCTGTTCAGATGGTGTTCTATGAAGTTTCAAGTTAACACCTACTGTACTTGCCCTTTGGAACTTATAATACTTTGTGACTCCAGTGTTATAGGTACACCCTGTACTAAATGTTTAGTTGTAGAAAGATTTTATATACTGTACATATAAGATTTATATTAACAAATACAAAAAGGAACCCAAAACGAATATAGTTTCCACTGAAGCAACGCATAGTTTATTGGTAATCTTCAGACAGTCAAGTTCAGGCTGCTCCATTAGACTTAGGGGTTAATGGTCCGCAAGCCATTTGTTCTCTTGTCTCCTTCACACAGTCTGACACCATAGCAACAGGAACCATTAACCTGTCGTAATCTTGTCACCACTATGTTAAACCCTAATAGTTCAACAAAAGAAAAAGCATAAAACAAAATTTTATCGTATTCAATCTTTTACACAAAGTAATTTCTCAGAAATGTGAGCAGTGCTGCTACAGAAGCGCTAGACACATTAATTGTTAATAAAATAATAAAAAAAAAAAAGACCTGGAGAGTGGGAGATCTTGTTCAGACTTTAAAAGATGACTGATACAGGAGAACACAAATACTTGACCTTTGAAGCTCATATGAAAATCAACTAACAAAAGATGATAATTAAGTATTGTACACAAAGACTGTCTTATAACACAGATATAAATGTATTCCTATTCATCCCAACACTTTCCATTATCCAAAGAAAGAAAACCCATCTTATTTAAAACTACCCTATGTATAATACTACCCTATGAATTATGTCCTTTACAACTTTATCAAGGGCACGTAAAAGACAATGGGTTTGATTTACTAAAAGTTCAGCGTGCAAAATCTGGTGTAGCTCTGCATAGAAACAAATCGGCTTCCAGGTTTTATTGCCAAAGCTCAATTGAACAATATGAAGTTAGAAGCTGATTGGCTACCATTGACAGCTTTCTGAGTGCTCCAGCTTTAGTAAATCTCTCCCAAGATGGCTTATGTAACAGTACTGTTCTGGCCACTCTGGCTGGTATGGAAAAAAACAGGCCTGACACTTTTTTATCAGCTTACTCTTTGTTATTGTTATTTTTATATTGAATGTAGCTATTTAAAGATTAGTCCTTATTTGGGAAGTATTTAACTGCTACAGTGAAACTAACTGCTTAACAAGTGTTGATGTAAGATACCAACCACAGCTAATACACCAATGTATATGGTCAACTTATAGACTTGCATTGTAAAAAAGAAGCCATAAAACTATTGCAGAGCCTGGCTTTCCTTATGTACATACGTAACTTCAAACTATACAAAGAAGCAAGATTAAAAGAAAATAATAATAACATCCATGTACATATGTAACTTCAAACTATACAACGTTTTTTGTTGCCTATCTGTGGTGCTTAATTTTTCTATATAGTCTACCAGCAGGACTAAATAATGTGAAAAACATATTCTAAAACCCTAAAATGAGTGTAATAAAAAAAAGCAGCACTGTAACCAATGTAAGATGAAATATCAGTTTTCACAGGTATTCAAAAATAATACTAATGTCCATAAACTCACCATGTGACAAAAGTGAATATGTGCACAAATTTAAAAAAATATATATAAATGTGTTTAAATATTAATTAACATATAAGTCCATAAAACACATCAAGTAGGTTTGTGAAAAAATAATGATAATAGCTTCCAATCTTCCACCACACCCGGTGTAAGTGAATCCTCTCCCGTCAGATGCAAAACTCACCAACTCAAATTGCCTTATACACTCATGTTCGGCATGTAAACGTGTACAAAAAGACCTCACTGGTAGGTATAGCAGATAATTCCAGTTCCAACCAATTCACTGCCAGAAAGCTCCGCATGTAAATAAAAGAAGTGCTCAAAATAGCGTGATACCATAAAATCAGTCTAATAACACACTTGAATCTTCAAATATAGCACTCACATGAATCTCAAAAAATAGAGCAATACACTGCACAGCAAACACTCGTTCAGAGATGAACCAAAAACCTAGTATACAGTATTGGTCACAGCAGACCCAAGGTGTCAACTGATCGTTCACCACCTCCCTGCTGTTCCTTCCTGGATCTTTGCTTCCTTGATCGGCCTTGATACATCACACGTTCACTTCAGATGGTTGCCGAACAGCCACGTCCCGACATGTTTCGTCATAAAAGACTTAGTCATGGGATTGATGGGATTGGCTGTGCAGCGCAGCAAACCCTCCTTTTATCCCCCCCATGTGAATTTAGGGTGAGAGAAAAAAAAAGCATCCCCCCCGACTATGGGCAGAAGAATGATCTCCACTATTGCCTCTCCATAGGATCAACGGGTGTCCCCGTCACTTTAATACACTCAAATACCCACAATGGTAGAAATGGCGGCAATGTTCGCAGCATTAGAAAATTCCCTAAAAAATGAAATGGCAACAATACGCAACGACCTGGGTCACATTTTGAGAAGAGTAGAAGATATAGAAAGGAGAGTGGACAGCCATACACAAATAACAAAAGAGCTAAAAGGAGAATTGAAAATGTTAAAACTTGAACAAATGGAACTAGCAAATAAAATGACCAAGAAAATCGATTTAGAAAAAAATTGAGAATATGCAGTCTACCAGAACCAACAAATGGAGAAGAGGAAAAGATGGGAAACATTTTTAACCCATTATTGGGTAGAGAATACATAGAATCAATAAGAATGGGGGGGGGGGGGCAAGGAGGGAGACAGGGTGTTGGAATCCTTTGTTCTTTTGATTTCCCAACTTCCCCAAGGGGTCAAATCCCCCTCTCTGCTCTAAATAACCCCTCAAAGCTATTTGGGGATGGAGCTATAAGGGGGGGGGGGGGAGAAGGCAGGGGGGACAGGTGATAGAGAATCAAAATGACAACTTTAAATTGCTTGACATATAATGTAAGAGGGTTGAATACCCCACACAAAGATAGGTATTAAAGGAGATCAAAAGATATTCTGCAGGTATAATATTCCTACAGGAGACACATATAGCACTAGACACAAATTTAAAGTTAAATTATTTAAAACCCTATCCAATATGGTTCTATGGAGACTCCCCAATGATAAGAGTGAATGGTGTAGCAATAGGACTGGCAAGAGACCTCAGATTTATACTGGAAGATAGGAAAGTGGACCTGGAGGGACGTTATCTATTTCTGAAAGGAAACCTACATTGGCTAATGTATACTGTTCCAACAAAAACTAAAAAGATTATTTAAAAGAGGTTTGGGGAAACTAATGGACTTCAAGAAAGGCAAATAAATTTTGTCAGGTGATTTGAATTTCTGCATGGAATTACGAATAGACAGTATGTCACATGCACTGAGGACCAGTGACTATCAATTAAGAGTGCTTAAGATAAAGCTACAACAATGCCAACTGGTGAATGTTTGGATGGCTCAACATCCACAAGTAAGGGATTACTCATTTCATTCCCCAGTGCACAACGCATATTCAAGGTTAGATTATATCCTGGTGGAACATAGATCCCTAAAAACTGTTGAAAAATAATCTATTGAAGAGGCATCACTCTCAGACCACGCCCCAGTAATAGTGAAGTTGAGACTTATGGGAACACAAAATAGGGCAAATACATGGAGGCTAAATGAAGATCTAATACAAGACATAGAAACAGGAGCTAAAATAATAAATTAGATAGAACAATATTTCTTGCAGAAAGAGGCCCCTGAAGTGTCAAAAGCTATAGGGAAGCATACAAAGCCTATATCGGTGAGCTGTTGATATCCATAGATGCCAGAAAGAAGAGGGACAAAGCAATAGAAATGGAAAAGGTAATAAAAAAATATATGAGCTGGAACAGATACACAAAAAAAAGCAGATACTGAAGTTCAACAGACATTAATAATAAAAAGAGATCAACTAAAATACTTAATGAAACAAGAAGCAAGAAAGGCCATTAATAAGGTGGCGAAAGATAGATATATAGATATAAATATAAATAGATATAAATGGGCAAATAAACCAGAAAAATATCTTGCAAAAACCTTAAAAAAAAAAAAGTCGTTAAACTATATATAAAAGAGAAAAACGAGAAAGGAGAGATGGTGTATAAAACATAAGAAATTGCAAAAGTTTTCCAAAGTTACTATAGCACCCTATATTCTGTAAGGGAAAAGTAGACACGAGAAGCAGAAACAAAAAGGAAACAACAAATACAGGAATACTTAAGAGAAACAAAATTGCCCAGAATCTCAGTAGATAAACTACAGGATCTGGAAGATCCAATATCAAAAGTAGGGATCAGAAAAGCAATAGATAGAAAGAGCCCTGGACCCAACTGATTCACAATTAGCTATTATAAAACATTTAAAGAACAACTAATTCCAAATATTTGTGTATACCTGAATAAATTAGGGGAGGAGGAGGAAATTAGGAGAGAGTCATTATTGGAATATGTTACAGTTATACCTAAGGAGGGAAAAGATCTGTAACAGCTCTGGTGAACGGAGTGAACCACAACTGCGGCTAGAAAGGATTTCAATGCACTTCTTTATGTGAGAATTCAGTTTTGGACCCCAGGCGTCACTCCACACAAACAGGAGTTTGGGGGTTCTCTACATCATCTCTCTCTCACATAAAGAAAGGCGTTGAGCTACTAAGGTTGGACGCATTACAACATGCGACCAGAGCTTAGCGTTTAAAATTATAGCATGCACTTGAAGATTCCAATGCACTTCTATATGCAAGTGGTTATGGGACCCCAGGCGTCACTCCACGCAAACAGGAGTTTGGGGGTTCTCTACATATGCTCTAATTATAGATGAATAGCATTGTTAAATGCTGATACAAAACTACATGCTAAAATCTTAGAGACAAGACTAAAAAAGAAATGATGCAGAAGTGGATCCACACAGATCAGACAGGGTTCATACCAGGAATAGAAGGTAAAGACAATTGTATAAGAACATTTGTTACAGAAAGGGAGAGGAGGAAAGTCCCCAGCCCTACTCTACTCCCCAGTCCCCGAAAAAGCATTTGGCAGGGTGGAGTGGGGATTTAAAATGGATACAATAGAAAGCTTGGGACCTAAAAGGGCCAAATGGATTAAAAACCTATATAATCATCCCACCACATGGGTATAGGTCAACGAAAGTATGTTGCCATCCTTTAAGATGTTCAATGGAACAAGACAAGGATACATAGTGGCAACTATACGGAATAGCACAGATATGGGAGGGGTGAAGATGGGAGAAGAAGAACACAAGGTTGCGGAATGCGTAGACGATATTTTGTTCCATATCTCCAAGCCTAGAACAACACTCACAAACCTAATTAAAGAACTGAAGAGATAGGGTTGACTCTCAAACTTAAAAATCAACCCAAAAATTAGGAATTAGCATTACAGAGGGAACTCCTATTCACTTGGGATGAAATTAATTAAAATACCTTGGAATAAAATGTATCAAGCTAATTTTATTCCACTACTCAATGAGATTAAAGTAGAGATTAGGAATATAGCAACACACTCATTGTCGTGGATGGGAAGCATAAACATGGTAAAATGGTAAAAATGTTAGAACCATTCCTGAAAATATTGTGTACATTCTTTCAGACATTAAAGACAATGGCCCAGATTCAGGTACATCTGCGCATTATTGGACCGGCGTAGCGCACCACCTTTACGTTAGACTTGCGCAATTTTGCCACGTAATCACCCTATTCTCGTAGCTTTTGCGCAGGAAATTGCGCATGCGTAACGTTTTTTCAGAGGCGTAAGGAGGAGTAATACAAATTGGGAAGGACGTGGGCGTGTTACATTGAAATGAGCCGTGACCCCATGCAAATGAAGGGCCGGCCGGCTCGCGCATGCGCGCTTGAAGCAGACCATGTCAGCTCCGCTGTGCGCATGCTCACAACTCGGGAGCGGCGCAATCAGTGAAATTGGAAATGGACTAGGGCAACGTTGTGAACTACGCAAACAGCATAAATAGACACACACAAACGCACTTGCATTGCAAAAGTACATCCCTTTGTCCCTTCCCATTTAACCAAGTGCTTTTGTCCTGTTGTTCGTTGCGGTGTGTTTTGTAGTTGTCAGATTAGTGTTCTGTGTGATCAAGTGTTTGTTAGTAGATCTTTGAAAGTGTTTTTTGATAAGTGTTTGAGAGACTGTTTGTTTGATTGATATATTTCTGTTCGTTTGTTTTCCTGATGTTTTTTTGTTTTGTTTTTTTGTGACTGTTTCTTGCTGAGTAGTTTTCTCTTTGTGTGTGTTCTTGCTTGATTGGTTGTGCTTGTTTTTGTGAGTGAATTTTGTTGACTGGGAGTGAGTTTTTTTGGAAGTATGACAGAGAGAAAACGAAAGCTCAATTTTACAGTTGGGGAAAAACAAATTCTTGCCCGGGCCATTAGCGAGTATGGGCGTTTCCTCCACGGCCCGGACAGTGCCAACAACACCCCGGCCAGGAGGAGGGAGATTTTGGATAGGATCACTGAGCAGGTCAATTCAGCGGGGCAGGGGGAGACACGGACCCAGTCTGGGATTGACAAAAAAATCAATGACCTCCGGTGTCTGGTCAAACAGAAGCTGGCCAGAATGCATGCCCATGCCAGGGGCACAGGAGGGGGCCCACCATGCCGTATTAGGCTGACAGCGGAGGAGCGTGCGGTGGCCCTGACCTTTCATCGGCATGAAGTTGAGGGCCTGCCCGGCTTTGACTCAAGTCCGGAGCCCGTGGTGCCAGGTAAGTATTTTTTTAATATCAGGTGTGTAGCATGTGTGGGGGAGGGGGTGAAAGGGAATATGTGGCAAGTGTGTGGATCCTCCAACCTGTGAATGTTTTGTGTCATCCACAGATGTGCAGGAGGGTGCAGGGCCATCTGGCCTGACCGCACCAACCCCAGGACAGCAGCCTAATGAGGCCCCCCCAACAAGGCCGGAGTCCGCGGAGGAGGTTCAAGAGGAGGAGGAGAATCATGAGGAGGAGGAGAATCATGAGGAGGAGGAGTCCATGTCAGGCACTGGACGTTTGGTTTTTGAGGACTCTTCCCCTCTGGCTGGCAGCAGGCAGCCCTCCCTAAGGGGGCCCCCCCCCCCTCCTCCCCCATTATGGCTCCCCTCACAAGGGCCTCCCCTTCTCCCCGGCCACAAGAATCAGCTGGAGGCAGAATTTCATTCCAGAACACCAGGGGGTTGGCCGATCTCCTGCCCGCCACTCTGAGAAGGGACCGGTTCCTCCAGACCCGCCATCTGGGACAGGTCAGCCAGACATTGGTGCGGATGGAGGAGAGCCTGTCCTCCATCAAGGATACGCTGGGGAACCTGGACTCCCACTCCCGGGCTTTCACAACCTGCCTAAACGACCTGCAGACTACATCAGCAGGCGTTGGGCAGGATGTGAGGGCCCTTACCCTGGCTATCCAGGCCAACACGGCAACACTTGGTGCTGCCCTGGACAGAATAGCCGTGGCCTTGGAGGGCAGGCCGCCAGGTGGGCAGAGATCAGGGGCTGCTCCTCCTTCCCCAGTTTTACCCCTCCCCATGAGTCTCCCCTGAGAAGCCGGGGCCGTGGCCGGGGGCGCCCCAGGCGTGGCTCACGCAAAGGGCATTAATTTTTTTTTTCCCCTTTTTTTTGCTGGAAAATTTTTGCTTTTGCAGGTAATTTTTTTTTTTTTTTTGGGTTGTGAATGCTGTTCACAAGGGGTGTCAGCCTCAATTTTGGTGGAGAAGGGTTCCCCATGACCAGGGAGAAGTGATCCCCAGGTCCATGTGAATGGTGTATGAATGTACAGTGACATAATTGGAGCCTAGGCGTGGCGTTGCTGCTCACAAGTCCTGCATGGTGGACTGGTGCCAATCCAATTTGATGTGGATGTGGGGTGTGTGTGCTAGGGACCACAGTGTTGTGCATGCATGCATTCTCATTGTGCCATGATTAATGTGTGTGTTTAACGTGCAAAGATGCCCAATGTGAGTTGTCTCCTGGCTGCTCTACCCTCAGAAGACGGGGTAGCCTCGGTTAGGGGGGGATTGTCTGGTTCAGGGGTCAGGTCATCACGTAGGCCAATCTGCAGGCCCTTTCTTTCTGCGAAGTTGTGCAGCATGCAACATGCACCGATGATCTGGCACACGAAGTTTGGGGAATACAAGAGGGTAC
This sequence comes from Rana kukunoris, assembly GCA_029574335.1. Taxonomy (NCBI): domain Eukaryota; kingdom Metazoa; phylum Chordata; class Amphibia; order Anura; family Ranidae; genus Rana; species Rana kukunoris. Next base: position 494,466,373 of record CM056049.1, on the reverse strand, counting down.
CCCAGACTTATCCAGGCATCGGAAACGTGACTTTAGTAGGCCAAAGGTGCGCTCCACCACTGCTCGTGTTTGGGCATGTGCTTGATTGTATCTTTCCTCTCCTGGGGTTTGGGGGTTCCGGATAGGAGTCATGAGATGGGGTCCCAGTGGATATGCAGAGTCACCTGTAAGGGAAAAGACAGGAGGATGTTAGTCATGCATGTGGCCCTTGTGATGTGTGCATCATGGGAGGGGATAGTCATGCCTGACTCCCATGTCACTCACTAACCAGCCAGGTGTCCCCATACACGTTTTGATCGAATTCCATTCGGATGTGGCATTGATTGTATATGTAGCTGTCATGGCTGGACCCTGGGTGTTTGGCACGGACGTGCCATATGAGGCCTTGGGCAGCGACTATCACCTGTACATTGATGGAATGCCAATGCTTCCGATTGCGGTACATGTGCTCTGTCTCCTGGGGGGGCTGGAGTGCCACATGTGTGCAATCAATGGCCCCACAGTGCGTGGGAATCTGGCAATTCTGTAGAAATCTGTCATTGCCTTCAGTCACAGCTCCTCAGTGGTGGGTTTGATGATTTGGTTGGCCATGCGTCTGAGGATTGCAGGGACAACCTGGTGCACACATCTGCTCATGGAGGATTGTGACATCCCAGCCACCACTCCACTTGTACGCTGAAAAGAGCCACTGGCAAGGACATGAAGTGTTGCCATGACCTTGACCAGTGGCTGCACTGCATGTGAGCGGTGTGTTGGGCTGGTGATGTCCTCCTGCAGGGTTGTGGTTAATTCCAGGATGACATGAGGGGTGAATCTGAAGATGCGAAACACCTCAGAATCACTCATGCCAAACAGGTCTATGCGGGTGCGGTATATCCTCTCCCATGCCATCCTCCGTGCCATCCTCCGTGCCCTCATCCTTCTTTGTTCATCTAAAGTCAGTAGTATAGCTATGTGCGACGATGCCCCTGGCATGTTGGCATACAGATTGTTGTGCAACACGTGTGACTTCTGAGCTCCTCACTAACAGTGTTGCTTTGTCTAACAAGTAGACTTTTTTTCTCTTTTTAGACCAGCTTTTATATGGTCTAATTTTAGACAGGACATTTTGCTGTTGCGCACACTGCGTCGCCTGCACTGCCCCAACGTTCTTTTGTGGATCCCCGTAAGTCCCTCATTAGCATATTTGACTAGCAAATCAATGGTCTGTCTAGCGCACTTTTGCGCGGACGGATGCGCCAGTCTAACGAAATTACGCGGGACAAAAAAAAGTAGATTTTTTGCGTATCTCGTTCTGGGGATGCCGTGCATCGAAATGCACGCGCACATTTCGACTTACGCACGCGCATCTCCTGTTGCGCAGGCGTAATCGCTCGGTGAATCTGGGCCAATGATATTAAGATGCATACGGCAAGACAAAAAGCCAACAGTACAGATTTCACTACAGCAGCACCTGATATAAAAAGATTTTACAACAAAGTAATAATAGCACAAATGATAGAATGGACTAACACAAAAAGTGAAAAAAGATGGGCTAAGATGGAGAACACAAAAAGTAAAACACATTTAAGTAAAAATATATGGATTCCACCAAAATATAAACCTAAAGATATAGATACACACGATTTGACAAGATATGTTTTAAAGTTTGGAATTTAATTTATAGGCAAGAAAATTGGGAATATAACTCACCTTTAATTGAACTTTCAGAGCCAAATTTATTTTTACCAGGTAAAGGTGCACTTTATGGAAATTGGATAGGAAATACACAATTAAAAGATATAGGGCCAGATTCTCGTAGATTGCCCGCCGGCGTAGCGTAAGCCATTTACACTACGCCGCCGCAACTTAACAGAGCAAGTGCTGCATTCTCCAAGCACTTGCTCCGTAAGTTTTGCGGCTGCGTTGTGTAAATGGCCCGGCGTAAAGCCGCGTAATTCAAAGGGGACGGCTTGTATTTAAATTAAGCGCGCCCCCGCGTCAATCGAACTGCGCATGCGCCGGCCGCAAAAATAGCCCAGTGCGCATGCTCCAGCCCACGTCGGAAAATGTGAATGAAACCGACGTGAGCATCGTTTACGTAAATCCCTATTTGCGAACGACTTAGTAAAACAATGTAACCAACGGAAAAAGACGACGCTGACCCAACGCCATACTTAACATGGCAACGACGAAACTTCGTAAACCTACCCATCATATAGCAGGGGTAGGTTTACGCTTACGGAAACAACGTAAACGACGACGGGGCGGCGTAAAAACGTTCAGGAATCGGCGTATTATGCTCATTTGCATAGGCAAATGAGAAATCAACGTAAAGGCCACCTAGCGGCCAGCGAAGTCATTACATCTACGATCCGACGGTGTAAGTCTTTTACACCTGTCAGGTCTTCACTGTATCTATGCGTAAGTGATTCTATGAATCACACGCATAGATACCCAGTAAAAAAAACAGAGATACGACGGTGTTTCCTGCGATACACCGTCGTATCTCTTTTGAGAATCTGGCCCATAGTAAATAAAGGGAAAATTAGACCAATTCAGGAAATAAAGCAAAAAAGTGAGTCTATAAAGATGAATAAATGTAGGTAGTTTCAGCTTAAGCACTTTGTGATTTCATTACCACAACTAATTAGACCCGAGGGAAACCTCAACTCAATATAAAGATTATGTAATTTACAGTCAGCACAACTTATAGACCCATGCACGGTTCAACTGGTATTTGAGGCGATAATAGCTTCTCCAACTTTACCCCACACACTTTACCCTGCTTAGTGTGCGGGGCAAAGTTGGAGAAGCTGCTATGGTCTCAAATACCAGTTGAACCGGGTCTATAAGTTGTACCATCTACCACATTCCTGACTGGAAGGTTAATTGTGCCTGCTGACCAGATCAACATCTGAGGAAAAGGCCCAGGCTGGGTATGAGCCACAAGTGTCCAAACATGTGCAGCTGGTAAGCTTGCACTTTGTATGGTGGTGGATTCACTGTATCTAAGTAGAATAAGTCACAAAATGTCATTGGACTTTTTATGGTTGATTTGTCCTTCTTTGAAAGAATTATCAGAAATCCTATCAGTCATTGGAGGACTTTGCATAAATCACATTGTTCACTGTTGGGACTCCCTTAACCACTTCCTTACTGGGCACTTATACCCCTTCCTGACCAGGTGAAATTTCAGCTTCTGGCACTGCGTCGCTTTAACTGACAATTGCGCGGTCATGCGACGTGGCTCCCAAACAAAATTGGCGTTCTTTTTTTCCCCACAAATAGAGCTTTCTTTTGGTGGTATTTGATCACCTCTGCGGTTTTAATTTTGTGCGCTATAAAAAAAAAAAGAGCGACAATTTTGAAAAAAAAAAAATATTTTTTACTTGTTACTATAATTAATAGCCCATTTTTTTTTTTTAAAACATTTTTTTTCTCAGTTTAGGCTGATATGTATTATTCTACATATTTTTGGTAAAAAAAAAAATCGCAATAAGCGACTGGTTTGCGCAAAAGTTATAGCGCTTACAAAATAGGGGACAGAATTATTATTAATTTTTATTATTATTTTTTTTTACTAGTAATGGCGGTGATCTGCGATTTTTATTGGGACTGCGACGTTATGGCGGACACATCGGACACTTTTGACACATTTTTGGCACCATTCACATTTATACTGCGATCAGTGCTATAAAAATGCACCGATTACTGTATAAATGTGACTGGCAGTGAAGGGGTTAACACTAGGGGGCATGGAAGGGGTTAAATGTATTCCCTGGGTGTGTTCTAACTGTGGGGGAAGGGGGGTGACTGGGGGAGATGACCGATGCTGTGTCCCTATGTACAAGGGACACAGATCGGTCTCCTCTCTCCCCTGACACGACATGGATCTCTGTGCTTACAGACAGAGATCCATGTCCTTGTCCCTGTAACCGCCGATTGCGAGTGCCTGACGGACATGGCGGCCACCAGGCACACGCATCGGTATCTGAGGAATGCAGCGGGCACGCACGCGCCTCCGGCGGCCACGCGTGCGCCGCCGGCGGCGCTCGTGTGCCCTCTAGTGGCCAGGAAAAGCGGTAGATGCATATATGCGTCCAGTCAGAGATTCAGAAGCACCCGACGGCCACATTAATTCGTACGGCCGTCGGGAAGTGGTTAAACTTATTTTTGTGCATAATTTGATTTATTCACTTATGTTTTTTTGTTTATTTATTTGTTTATTATTGTGTGGACCAGCTCCTAAGAGTAGGAGTTTTTTGTGTTTGCGACTTTTGGAGAGTGTACAGGAGCCTGACATTGCACCCACAATTGCAATACTTTGCTGGCTCCTGTGTTAAGTAATAATAAATGCAATTTTTTTACCTGCAAAAGTATGAGCTTTTATTATTTTTTTAGGTGAATTCAGCCTTTACAAATGTATAGCTAGCAATAGAAAGGTATGTGTAGACAGACCAAGACAGTTGAGACAAACTATACCACACACCCTGATGTTGCTCTTGGCTCTTGGCCCATTACATTTTTTTTTTAAAAGCCAGCAGCTACAAATACTGCAGCTGCTGACTTTTAATAATAGGACACTTACCTGTCCTAGAGTCCAGCGGCGTCCGCAGCAGAGGATGAGCGTTCGCTCGTCTCTCTGCTGCTCCCCCCTCCATCCACGGTGAGGGAACCAGGAAGTGAAGCGCTCCGGCTTCACTGCCTGGTTCCCTACGGCGCATGCGCGAGTCGCGCTGCGCCCGCCGATTGGCTCCCACTGTGTGCTGGGAGCCGAGAGTTCCCAGCACACAACGGGGGATGGACGGGATGTGGGGAAAAACCCTGTCTTTTGCCCGAGACTGCGGGCCGGAAGTGTGTCAAATGTGACACCGGAGGGGGGGAGGGTTCCGATCAGTGGATCTTCACTTTAGGGTGGAGATCTGCTTTAAGGATCCTGTTTGAAGAAATCCAAAATCACTATTATGAGCAGTGAAATCTGTTTGTTTTGTTTTTTCTCTAGGTATTGTAATTCAGGTTGGAATCCCGGAGGCCAGAGGCTTAAAAAGTCTTGGTGGAAACAAAGGGGTTGATTTACTAAAGGCAAATAGACTATGCACTTTTGAAAATTGCAATTGCAATCTGCAAGTGGAGTTGCCCCAAAGCTTAGTAAATGAGGTAAAGCTGCACTTAAAAAAAGAACAATCAATCACATGTAAGGAAAAATAAAACAGCAATTTTCCTTGCATACGATTGGATGATGAAAGTCAGCAGAGCTCTCTCTCATTTACTAAGTTCTGGAAAAACTGCAGTTTCAAAATGGCACAGTCTATCTGCCTTTAATAAATCAACCTCAAAGCCTCTAACCTTATGTCCAGGACTTACAGGAGACCAGTAGGCTGTGTGTGCAGGTATGCACAGACCTTATAATCAAGTGTCTGGCAGTGATTCAGGGCTCCACCCAGGATTTAGGAGTTCACCAGCCCAGAGGCCAAGGTGTGGGCAGAGCATCAGGGAGCTGCAAAAGAGAGATGAGAGAGCCGAGAAAGGGGTGCAGAGCTGCACTTGAGCACAGTGGTGTTGAGCAAAAGTCTGAGGCACCAGACCAAAAGACTAAGCTTGAGGCCCGAGCAGCAGCATAGTGAGAGGAAGCCAAGAGGCTTGATGTCATTTTTCTTTGTAAGAGCAACCATTTTGTTGGACCTTTTTTATATTATGTTTATTTAAGTTTGTGCATTAAATGTACAAAACAGTTGCCATCTAAAACAAGAGTAAAGTCGGCTACGCAGAGCCTGAAACAGCAAAGAGATTACAGGGGTTACAGGGGTCTCCAAACTTTCTAAACAAAGGGCCAGTTTAATGTCCTTCAGACTTTTTGGGGGGCCGGACAGGGGCCAGCATTAATAGGAGTTTATTTTAGGCATTAGTGGAAGTAAATAGTGTCCTATCTTTAGTATTAGTGGTGTCAGTGGCAGGAATTATGCCCCATTGTTGGTGTCAGTGGGCAGAATAGTGTCTCCTATCAGTGAGATGAATAGTGCCCCAAGGGCCAGATAAAGGTAAGCAAAGGGCCACATCTGGCCCCTGGGCCGCAGTTTAGAGACCACTGAGATAGTACAAAAGTAAACTACCCACAAGGTAAGAAAATGTTTACCTCCAAACGACTAAGATCAATGGCAGATTAGATATGGGCAGTACCAGCCAGCCCAAAAAAACTAAATAAAAAATAAAAGTATTTTAGTTATATCAGTAAGCCAACTTTAATTATTATATTTTTATCTATTTATGAAAAGTGGGCCAACAAACCCCAAAACAGTAATCCCTGGCTGGAATGAACTCATTGGAAAACACTACAATATATCACAATATCTTTGCAATGTATGCAAACAATTTTCTGTTTTTGTAAATTTTGGGAAAAGATTTTAGTTTGGTTCTTTTTGCTGGCTAGTTTTTTTTATTGATAATTGCAAAATTATAGTTTTATTACTTAAAAAAAAGTTTCAGTTCATATTAAAAAAAAACGTTGCTTCATTCCAGGTAGTCAAATATTGATCCTGGAACAAAATGAGCACTGCACATGATTTCAACTCTTACAAAATGAGTCTAGGATTTAAGAAAAAAACTATCCGGTTTAGAATATGGGAGCTGCAAATCTCGACTTTACTTTAAAGGTGCAGGTTTAGAGCTGACAATTTTCTCCTTTCCTCACTGGGGGAATCAATGACTAAGAGCAAATTATATCAAGTGACCCAAAATTGTGAATTTACATGAGATTAAAAAACACCCTGTACCATACGGTATATGCAAATATGAGTATGATTACAAACATGTCACTGGTATAACCCTCTGTTTATGCATGAAGGTGCATTATCCTCGTAGGAGGTGCTGGGGCCAGATTTACTAAGCAGTAACAGCTTTCTGAAAAGGTTGTCAAAAATTTGTAAAACTGAACTTGGGCATAGGTTTTAGAGACAACAATAATTTAACTACAGGTGTAACTACAGGTGTAACTACAGGTGTAAGGGCAACAATATTTTGTTGCTCCAGCTTTGTGACTGGGGTACTGAACTTAGCCAAGGCAAGGCAAGTAGAAACGTTTAAAGAAATGCATCGAGAAATTGACGCCAAACATTGGACCAGAATCAGAAGTAAGGTATCCGCCATATTTGTTGTTACCAATCTCACGTGCTGTTAAAAGAGTTGTAAAGGTTTGTTTTTTATTTTCTAAATAGGTTCCTAGAAGTTAGTGCATTGTTGGTTCACTTACCTTTTCCTTCGATTTCCCTTCTAAATGTTTTTTTTCTTTGTCTGAATTTCTCACTTCCTGTTCCTCCTAAGTAAGCTTGCCCCCATCATCCAAACTGTTCTGGCTGTGGGTTAGTCAGTGTGCTCGCCCCCTCCCTTGGAACTACATCCATGCGGGGAGACGATGTGTTCACAACGTCTCCCTGCAGGGATGCAGTCGCAAGGGAGGGGGTAAGTGAACCAACAATGCACTAGCTTAAAGGAACCTATTTAGAAAAAAAAAAACTTTACAACCCCTTTAAGACTGTTGCACCTTATACCCATGTGAGCATATTTTATATTAATAAACTGTTTTTAAGGCTTCTAAACTATGGACTTGGCATTCTGATTTTCCCTATAATATCTCTTTAAGTGATTCTGGGAACTGATAGAGGTTTAGAAAGCAGACCACATTGGAGGACAGAGACACCTGGTGGCCATGTTTTTATTGTATCATGCCTGTTATGACTCATTGATATCTAAGGGCCTCATTATTTGGGGAGAGTTTACTTTATATGTGGGTTCCTGCAGAGTGGTGAATTAGAGTGGTTAAAGATTTATGTATACTTACATTCATCCCACTGGTTGTTAGGATTGGTGTATTTTAGATTTATGTATTCATAAATTGGTTATTTTGTAAAACCTACTACACTAGGTGCATTGCCTTTTGGTTTTTCCTTTAATACTTGGCTTGATACAGGACATGGATTAATGCCTAGAGAGAGGACCTGAGAAAAGGAGAGAGACAAAAGAAGAGAATCCGTACTTTAATTCGCATTGTGCCTTATTTGACCCATTGATGTTTAAGGGTCCTTATTATCTGGTAAGAGTCTATTCTACAAGTGGCGTACTGCATAGCAGTAAAACCTAGTGGTTGGAAGAAATACTTGCACCAAATTGTGAACACTTTTTGTAGAGACTTAGGCTGCGTACACACGATCGGTCAAAACTGATGAAAACGGACTGAAGGTCCGTTTCATCAGTCCAAACCAATCGTGTGTGGGCCCTATCGGTGAGTTATCCTTTGGTCAAAAAAAATAGAACTTACTTTAAAATGTAACCGATGGACACCTAACCGATAGTTAGTACGCACAAGCATCGGTTAAAAATCCACGCATGCTCAGAATCAAGTCGACGCATGCTTGGAAGCATTGAACTTTATTTTTTTCAGCACGTCGTTGTGTTTTATGTCACCGCGTTCTGACACGATCGGTTATTTAACCGATGGTGTGTAGGCACATCAGACCATCAGTCAGCTTCATCAGTTAACCGATGAAAACGGTCCTTCAGACCATTCTCATCGGATGGACTGATCGTGTGTACGCGGCCTTACATTTTATATACACTTTAATGTGGCCACAAGGACTATTAAAAACATTCATTTACTTGTCCAGGTGGAAAAGATTATTCCAGCTGCTGTGGGTTATTTTTATTAAGGGTACACTGGGGTCTTTTCCTGAGCGCTGGTTATTACAATCTAATTAAATTTCCTACCCCATCATTAGGCTGGTAAATGTTTTGCAAGCACAAGTTTCTATTGGTGTTGGCATGTCCAAGAACTATATCTCCCAGGAGCCCTTTGCCTTCACAAATTCAGGTTAAATTACTGAATACAAATAGGCTGCTCACTTTGCAAGGGAAGTTGCACTTTGCAACCTAATTTTCCCCAGAGCTTAGTGAATTATGAGAATGCCTCCTGACTTCTATAATCCAATCATGTGCAAATCAAAAATACCTGTGAGGTTGATTTACTTAAACTGGAGAGTGTACAATCTGGTGCAGCTCTGCATAGAAACCAATCAGCTTCCAGTTTTTGCTGTCAAAGCTTAATAAAACAAGCTGAGGTTAGAAGCTGATTGGCTACCATGCATAGCTGCACCAGCTTTTGCACTCTCTACTCTTTAGTAAATCAACCTTTGTTTTAAAATTGTCCTTCCACATTTAACCGCATTCCCTAAGTTCTGGGGTTAATTCCTTTGCAAAGTACAACTTTTCTTGCATGAACAGTCTATTTGCCTTTAGTAAACCAACCCCTATGTATGCACATATGTGGGACAAAGAGGAGTTAGAACTGGTGAAGTTCTGTATTTCAAAAAACAAGGTTGACAATGCTGGTTGAGAATTTAACACAGAAAAAAATATGTTTTGTCAGCAGAGGCGGCTCTAGGCTATGTGAGGCCTTAGGACTAAACTTAGATATGAGGCCCCAATCACGCCCATAATGGGAAAAATAATTCAAGCGATAAAAAAAATAATGCAATTTTTACAGAGACCTCCCTTTCCCCCGGCCCAGTCCGCCCCTACCTCCTAGCGGGTTCAGCAGCGTCCGGCAGCTCTGCCTCCACTTCTACAATTCGTCTGCAGCAGGCAGCTCTCTATACGAAAGACTGTAATCCTTTACCAGCCCGACCCGCTCACCCTGCCAGCTTGGGGACACTGACCAGGGACATTCCCTCCCATTCTATCACATACATCAGGCAAATTAGGCAACCGCGAGACCTCTGAAAGTGCGAGGCATTAGGCAACCGCCTTCTTTGCCTAATTAGAGAGCCGCCTTGACAGACCAAGAAAGTCTGGAGCCCACATTTGCACGTATTGCAGAGATGTATTGAATATTTTTAATTCTGTCTTTACGTAAACTTTAAACAAACCACAAACAAGCTGTTGGTATGCCTCAATTATTTGCATGTTTAAAAAGTTGCAGAGCCTAGAAAGGTATTGCCACTTTGACATTTAGCCTAGGTTCACACTGGGCTGCGGGAATGAAGCCGTGCGAGTTCAGCTGAACTAGCGCGATTTCACTCCCGCTTGTCAGTCCCGATTTCGGCCACAATTTCAGAGACATCTGTGCAGTGGCTTGCAATGTAAATCGCAGATCAAAATAGCAAATTGTAGTACAGAAACTACTTTTTGAAATCGGTGTAGCGCCACAGATGCGACGTTGCACCGATTAGGATGGTGCCATTGCCGGCAAATGCTGCCAATTTGAAATGATATTTGAAATGTCAAATCGCCTGTCAAATTGTACCAATGTGAACCAGGGCTCACTGCCAATGCCTTCCCTGAGCTGTCCTCTCAATCAGCCTATAAAATGTAATACACAAGGGCCAGATATACAAAGAAGTCTGCATTTTTGTGCATGCATAGCTTTATACGTCTGATGTCTTAATACATACATAGTAATGACTGTAAACCATTCATAAAAAAAACATGCTTTGAAGACTGGAGGTTCATTTTTCATAAATTCCCAATTACATCTCTCGAATCAGTGTGGACAGGTAAAAAGTTGGTTACATTTTCTTAACTTTGATACTCCAGGTTTATCTGTTATGATGGCTTGTGCCCCATATACATCAAGATGCTTGAAATAAAATACTGCAATTGTAATTTTTTAGGAAACAAATAACTTACGTTTGTTTGCATGTTACTGTCACTTACCTGGTTGTGGCCGAGATGACGAAGGGCTTACCCATACACCTCCTATCCTGGAGGTGATAACAGGATTTAACAGGGCACAGAGTGACATGGGCACCTTGTAGGAGATCCTGGCTGGAGAAACCTTGCAGCAGGTGTCGAGCAGCAGGCGGACTGATGAGCTGGCTGAAGACACTGCAGCAGGTGCGGAACCACTGCAGCAGCAGGTTTGCAAGCAGGCGGATGCAGGATCTTGAGTGGTCAGGCAAGCAAGAGTAGGTATCAGCCAGGCAGCAGAGGTGCAGATACAGAACCAAAGCAAAGTCAGGGCCAGGCCAGGGTCAATATCGGGCGAGCAGAGAAGGTACTAAAACAGCAGGCAGAGGGCAGGATCAGGTCACAAGCCAGAATCAGCAACCGGGTATCAGGAACAATCAGGGTTAAGACAAAGTGGGGAGTACAGGATCAGGTCACAAATGGAAGAATCAGCAATCCTTTTTAAATAGGCAAGTGATCGCCAAGTATGCAGGCACACTCACCCTAACACACACGCGAGTTAAAGCATGTTTAGTTGCAACTCAAGAATTATATCACACATGCGCACGAGTTAGGAACTGTCTGGTTGTCACTCAAGAATTATTATTTGCATGTGCACATTTTCACGCACATCTTCGTGCACATCTTCGGAAATACAATTTTTCTGGCAGCTACAATACATATATAATGTTACAGCTGAGTACTACTTCCAGTAACTAAATTTAGAAAACTAGATGTTCGCCAATGATCAAACATGATGACTGCCATTGCTAAAATCTCCTTTCAAAGCCAGTTGCAGTTAAACAGTTAAGCTGATCCAACGGCTTCAATACTTTGAGTCTCTGACCTTGACAAGTACACTTTTATGTAATCTGCATACTTGTTTAAGGCCAGTGACTCAGCCCAGGAGGTAATTCAGATGGTCAACCTAACTGCCAGTCGACTAGAGTTTCCACAAATAGGTCAACAATGGTAGCCTCCATATCTTCCTCATAACTGATTTCCTTTAAATTCAACAAAGTAAGCCCATACGAAAACATACATTTTAAATCTTAGTCAAGTAAAGATCACATTGTCACATAACTCTCCTCTCTTTGACAGTTTGTTCTTGCCTTAATGGACAACACTAACAGGAAGTGTAACACAATTCAAACACGAAGGGGACCATCTAACCTTTCAGGTTTTACCTTGAATACTGAAGACCCTGGAGGGTAATAATTTGTGTTCTACAGGTACCAAGTATATGACAAGGGCTTGCTAACTTTTCAATTTGCATGTGAGTTGACTCAAACGATGTACCTGCGAATAAGAAAAGAAACAATGTCCCTTTATGCAATGCAGGTCCTGTATTGTTCCCCAAATAGCCTGTTGATGAACGTGAGATGGCAAAGCCATCTTCATTAGGCGGAATTTAATAGCAAATCAAAGTTCTTGTGGAGAATAGACTGATCTAAACTTTAGCCTCCCCTGGGTTCTGCTGAAAGATTAGAGGGAGAAAGAGCATTGCTTGGGTAAGTTGAATGTATCGTATTATTTTTCACTAATAGGTATTTTTGTTATAACCTCTTAGAATGAGTTAACCCTATATAACACTGTGAAGCGTGTCAGAGAGTTGTCTTTTGTGTCCATGTTTTTTCCTTTCTTTTACAAGCATCCGGTGACAAAACATTACTTTTCACGGGGCCTAAAGTAAACAAGGGATTATTTTCTGATAGAGACATGCAGAAAGATATGAATGACCATAATTTCTTTCAGCCATCCATACAATAGGGAGTACATATCTTATTATAGTGTTTTCTTTTCTTGTTATCTGGGGATAAGGGTCAGACTATCAGTAATAATAAGACAAAGTAAAAACAATTTAAATATTTTACTTGAAACTCACTCTTTAAATATGTCGTTTTAGATTGAAGCAAAAAAATTATATGAATAACGTGTTTTTATTTAATAATCTGCAATTTCTAACTAATTAATAATTTAACTATAGTTATCGCCTGTCCCTCATTTGGAATGATTGTACCTTTTAAAAAAAAATCCTAATTGCATAGACTTGTAGACAGATATAAATGACCATATTTTTATGTACTGCACATAAGGAAAGATTTCAGTATTAATAAGACAAATTAAACAATATTATTAACATTTAACTACTTGAATTTCACTTTTTAAATATGCATTTTTAGAAAAATTGAAGAAAAATCTTATTTTAATAAATTGTTTTTAATTAATTACCTGCAATTCCTAACTAATTATTAAGTTCCCTCCTGTTCCTCAATTGGAATGATTGTACCTTTTTTTGAAAAAAAATCCCAAATACATAGAGACATGTAGAGAGATATGAATTACCATATTTTCTATCTGATGCCCATGAAAAAAGGAGGATAGGTTTCAGTCTTGTGTTACAATTCATTTTTGTTATCTGGAGATAAAAGTCTACCAGTAAACATTTTAATGTAAAATAAATATTATATTTACTACTTGAATCCCACTTTTTAAATATGTATTTTTATATTGAAGCCCTAATCTTAAAGGGGAGGTTCCCCTAAAAAGAAACGTTTAACATTGCCTGTCTCTTCTTAATAACATGTAGAATCGGCTGGTAGTTTAAAAAAAAAACGTCCGTACATACCATTTTCGGCATGTAGTCTCACCGTCGCTTCCGGGTCTGGCGGCCGGGGATGGGCGTGCCTACTTGATTGACAGGCATCCGATCGACGCATACAGCGCGTCACGAGATGCCGAAAGAAGCCGAACGTTGGTGCGCATGCGCCGTATAGAGCCGCACCAACGTTCGGCTTCTTTCGGCATCTCGTGACGCGCTGTATGCGTCGATCGGATGCCTGTCCCCAAACATCATACCCGGAAGCGGCGGTGAGACTACATGCCGAAAATGGTATGTACGGACGTTTTTTTTTTAAACTACCAGCCGATTCTACATGTTATTAAGAAGAGACAGGCAATGTTAAAAGTTTCTTTTTAGGGGAACCATCCCTTTAAATGTATAAATTGTTTTTAATAAAGAACCTGTAACTGCTAACTAATTAAACAAATTGTCTTAGCTCCTACCTGTCCCTCATCTAGAAGGATTGCCCCTATTTAGGAAAAAAACTCTCTGTCCCTTTGCTGTTTTGGTGTCCTCTTTTCTGTCTGATGCATAGATCTCTATAAAAAAAGAAAATGTAACCATCAAAGTTGCCATAATAAATGAAACCTTGCATCCAACCTCTAAATGATTGCATTTGCTATTTTGGAATGCAGTATAAAGGAAGAGTACTGTTAAAAAAGCACTTGCAGTTCTGAAATGCCTTTTAATTTATTTTGGACCAAATAACTGGAGTCGAAAGGTATATTTTGCCTACTTACTTGATTAAATTTGTCCCTCTTTGTCATCTCAGAAATTTGGGAGTTATGATTTAGCTATTAATGGTCACCACTAAGAATGAGCTTGAGCTCACTGACCTATTATGTAACCAGAACAAGAGGTGAGGGTAATCCTCTAATGTGGACACCTGTTTCAGTGACAACTGTCTAATAGGGTAATTCCTTAACTTTCCAAAATAGGGAGGGGTTGACAGGAAGGACAATGTACTGTATGCATGCTCCAGATCAGTGGTGGCCAACTAGAGCAACGAGGCCTGCTTGCTATGGGCCAACGCATGCTCTGTCTATTGCTATCACACCCCACACTGTCACCCCAATGAGCCACAGCTGACAATTAAACACACCAAGCATGTGCATCAACCCACTGCTAGAAAGCGAGAAAATGGCCTTGCATGCACAGTGCACCTTCCATGTGAATTATAGGCAGCTGGAGCAAAGGGGAGTCAAGGTGCACCACAAGATACATCATGCAATGTAGTACTGGGAGAAGGGAAAGCAGTTCAGCAGCCTTTCCCTGGGTGAGCCTGTCTCAGAACTGCCAGTGGAACACAAAGAGAAAAAAAATGACAGGGGTTTCAACCTTTCCCTACTCTATCCATAAAAAAAAGTGTTGGCTATACGTACACTTACACATTGTGGAAAATTCTCAACTTTGACAATTCAGTCTATTGTGCCCACTGTATGTGTAAAATGTCACCTGGACAACGTAAAAAAAAGTCAGTAGTTATAAAATCCCTAATAGACCTACTGGATAGGATTTTTCAGATCTAATCTAACCTATGCTAGTGTTTGGACTTGATGTAGAAGGTAAACATATACCTATTATCTGGATAAATAACAGCCACACACACATTATTTACAATTACACGTGCCTGCCTATTCTTCTTCACATACTGACACAGTAACTATTCTTCCATATGCAGGTGGTAAAAGCAACTGTGCAAACAAGGTGTAAGTGGTACTATATCAAATATTTGAGCACCGCAGTGATAGACACAGAATGCTCAGTTCTAACCATTATATCTGATTAATGATTTATAGCTGTGATAGAATTTGTGGCGGTCAATGATTGGATACCCATAAAAAGTGTCGCTAAGAGAAGGAAGGGGGGAGGGGGTTAAGGTGCACGCCATAGTACACAGCAGCACCTGTCTACAAGGATCAAACAAACAAAGAAAGGGAAAGGGAAGAAATGTGTTAACTGATCTTCCATGCCTATAGAAGGTCCCAGTAGTGCCAATAGGCATCCGCTACATGCTTTTTTATTTCGACTTCCTTTAGAAACAATTCATCAAGGTAAAAGAAAACCTATTATGGCCGAATACATCAAAGCAAGGGCGGCTGCATTATTGTTAACAGCACACTTGCTCTTTTATTGCTAGTTCGCAATGTTATATGATAGCAAGAGGAAACCCCAATGTCATAAATAAGTGAAACTGTATTCAATTTTTATTATGCTTTATTCAATTGTTTCCTTTTTCATTTGAAGGGATATTCCACATTGGTGCTGTTAATACGTAAGAGCTGTCATTAGATTCAAGAAACTCCTAAACTTGTGGTTGAATTTTTTTTTTTTTAACATAAAAAAAATCCCAGTGTTTTTAAAAGGAATTTGTCAGGGTAGAAATATGGATGTTGTCATGCTACCTTAAAAAATAGCCAGCAATTGCAGCTTTAATAGACTCTGGAAAGGTAGCCTTATTAAAAGAACTCCAGCCAAAACCCATTTAATATATTTGGAGTGTGGACGCCTGTGCCCACCCTTTCTAGCCAGCACCGCCTATCATAGAAACCATACAGCAGCTTCCATGAATGAAATGTGATCTATGAATGGAAGGCCTCGTACACACGACCGGTTTCCTCGGCAGAATCCATCAAGAAACTCCTGGGAGACCTTTTTTGCCGAGGAAACCGGTCGTGTGTACGTTTTTCATTGAGGAAACTGTCGAGCAAAAAAGAGACCAAGTTCACTTTTTCCTCGACGGGAGTCAAATTGGCTCATCGTGTTCCTCGTTGGGCTGCTTTTCGACGAGAAACTCGAGCGTGTATATGCTAAGAAATCTGCGCACCTTTGGTAAAAGTAGCATTTGTAGTGGAAATAGCACATTTGTCACGCTGTAACGGACTAAAAAGTGCAAATGCCTCTTACCAAACTTTTACTAACATGCAGTAACATGAGATTAGCAAAAGCAGCCAAAGCCGAGTTCCTCGACAAGCCTAACAAGGAACTCGACGAGGAAAACTATGTGTTTCGCCCGACGAGTTCCTCGGTCGTGTGTACGAGGCCGAAGACAGATGGATGACTGAGCTGTCTGCCCCCTCAAGTCATAGATGTGTTGTGCATATCCCAGGAGGCTTTGAAGAGGAGGAAACATAATTTCCACCAAGGAATGGCGGCTGGGGGAAAGGCAGACCAAAAATGGAAAGGAAAAAGTTAAATCATGAAAAAAAGGCATTTTACTTGCAGGTGGGGGGAGGATTAGAACAGTGATGCCCAGTGCATCCAGCTGGCGATGGGACCAAAAATTAAAGTATTGATTTTTAAATGTTGACAGCTTAAAGCATTATTAAACTCAAAAGCTAACATTTATTGTATTGCAGCTTACCAATTCTTAGGTGTGATGTCTGCATTTGTTTTCTTTTTTAGGCTTTTCATCTGGTTATCTGGTCAGTAGGTCTGTTGTTTTTGAACAAGCACGCTTCCCGATGTATACGTGTATAGGTTTGAGACAATCTATTTACTACTGACAGAGGTGCATACAAGGATTAGCTTTTATTTCTTCATGTAAAACATTCATCCCAAAGAATTTTTTTTTTTGCTATAACTGATTACAAAGTGTGAACTGGAGTTTGGCTTTAATTTCCATCCAGGGCTTTAGTCCTGCAGGAACTCATGGGAACGGCATTCCTGTACTTTTTCTACAGCAGAAACGCCGTTTCCACTAGCAGCCGTGTCCTGCAGGACTGTGAGCTGTGGCAGGCAACGTAGGTGTGGGGGAAGGGGAGGGCATCCGTGCGGATAGGGGTGCCCATCCACACCAGGTGCCACACATTGGGGGGGATGTCATCTCAGCGTGCCCATCCTCCCCTCCCTGCGGTCCTCCTTCTCCAGTGGCCGCTGTAACAAAGTCCCGCCTCCTAGACTCCAGTGATAGGTGGAGCAGTGATCCAATCCTGGCAAATTGAATCAGTGTGACGTGTATTATAGGAGGCGGGACCTTGTTACAGCGGCCGTTGGAGTAGGAGGACAGGACACTGATCAGGCTGCATGGATGGGCACTGATTAGGCTGCATGGGTGGGCACTGATCAGGCAGCATTGCTGGGCACTGGCAAGGCAGCATGGATGGGTACTGGTAAGGCTGCATGGATGGGCACTGATCAGGCTGCATTGCTGGGCACTGAATAGGCTGCATTGCTGGGCACTGAATAGGCTGCATTTGGTGGGCATTGGTAAGACTGCATTCGCTGGGCACTAATAAGACTGCATTGTTGGTCATTGGTAAGGCTGCTTTACTGGGCACTGGCTAGGCTGCATTGCTGAGCACTGGTAAGGCTGCATTGCTCGGCACTGATCAGGTTGCATCACTGGGCATTGGTAAGGCTGCATTGCCGGGCACTGATAAGGCCTCATTGCTAGGCACAGGTAAGGCTGCATTTGATGGGCACTGGTAAGGCTGCATTTGATGGGCACTGGCAAGGCTGCATTTGATGGGCACTGATCAGGCTGCATTTGATGGGCACTGGCAAGGCTGCAATGATGGGTACTGATCAAGCTGCATTTGATGGGCACTGATGAGGCTGCATTGATGGACACCAATAAGGCTCCATTTGATGGCCACTGAGGAGTAAGCATCCCGGGGCCTGGGCCCCACTTTTGTGCAATCAATACAGGCAGACTGAGGAGAGGTGCCCCCCGGACCAGCATACTCAGCACTCTCGGCCTCACTCCTTTGCACATACCAACACAGAACAACACAAGCCAAGCTCTACAACAAGATGGTTAGTCAAAGTCTGCATACTAGAGTGTTCTGTGTTTCATGGCTGTTGAATGCCCAGTAATATCGGAGCAGAAATGGAGGTACATAACATGATTTGCATGAAATACTAGTTCAGCTTTACTTACTGTTACCACACCCAAGGCTGGATTTCCCATTATCACAATAGGCCCTAAAGGCTGGAAAGGCATAGGATCAACATTTCTGCTTAGCCAAAACACATTTTTCCTGTATTCAGTAGAAATACAGTAAAACCTTGGATTGTGAGCATAATTTGTTCCAGAAACATGCAAAGTGAATATCCCCATAAGAAATAATAAAAAATTAAATGATTTGTTCCACAACCATGTATTCATAGGTCCTACAGTTTCTAGTCCATATAAAAAGATTATGGTTGTGAAACCATAAAATGTCAATCCACAAATGGAAGCCTCCACAAGGGGATTAGAAGCAAAATCCAGCAGAAGCTACAGAGTATAAAAGAGAAGAGAGGCGCCTCTAAGGCCCCGTACACACAACCGAGTTTCTCGGCAGAATCCAGCAAGAACCTCGATGGGAGACGTATTCTGCCGAGGAAACCGGTCGTGTGTACACTTTTCGCCAAGCAACCCGTCGAGGAACTCGTCGAGCCAAAAAGAGAGCAGGTTCTCTATTTCCTCGTTGTTCAATGGGAAAATTTGTCTCGACAAGCTTTTTGACTGCCGAACTAGGAACTCGACGGGCGGAACGATGAGTTTCGCCCGACGAGTTTCTCGGTCGTGTGTACGCCGCCTAAGTGTAGCAATAAGTTGCTAAATGTTGTACCTTCAGTAAATGTAACCATATTGCTACACTTAGAGGGTCCTCTCTTCTCTTTTATACTCAGTTGTGACATGACACTACTTGTATATCCAGACATCGCTTGTATATCAAGTCAAAATGTATTTTAAAATGAACTTCAGTTAATGTGCATCTTCCAGGCAACAAGGAGGCTGAGGGTGAGGCAGTCCTTTGTGACTTCTGCTTAGAGGAAAAGGTGAAAGCGGTGAAGACGTGCCTTACCTGCATGGTGAATTACTGCACCACCCACCTCAGACCCCACTTAGATAACCCCAAGCTGCACTCCCATCAGCTGGTGTCCCCTCTGAGCGATACCGACTTGCGGACTTGCGCTTTGCACAACAAACCCCTGGAACTCTTCTGCAAGTTGGACCTCTTGTGTATTTGTGAGGAATGTGCAGAGTGGGAGCATAAAGACCACCAACCGATACCCTGCGCCGAAGCAAAGAAGCAAGTAGAGGGCTACACTTTGGGAGTGATTGCTTTTTGGGACCCAGCCGCATTGAGACTGAGTTTGGAGATTCACACAGGAATCCACGTGGATATTCGCTAAGGCAACCCAGCCAGATGTGCTGTTGATGCTTATGATTAATATCTATCTGGAAAGCAGATCTGCATTAAGAGGTGGAGGTGGAGGCTCTCTTCTGTCCTGTAGAATCACAATCTTATCTGAACTCACTGAACTTTGAATTTTCCCTGGAGCTGAATACCAACACTTTATGAACTTTGTCAACACTGTTTGCTTTTTTTATGTTATTTTGTTATACATTGGAGCACTTGGTGTTGGTTTTTTAGATATCTCTTTTTGTATTCAATGCATATTTTATCATCTATATTATTGATGTATTAATTCTAGCAGCGCAGCACACCTTATTTATTATTTTAAAATGTTGCTTGTCTTTCAAAATGCCCTATATATATAGATACTGACCCATAGCCCGGACTTGTTTCTAACTAGTTGCATAAATAGAAGCATTATTTTAGGATGATTATAATCTAAAAAAAAAAATCTCAATTCTCAAATTCTTTTTTTATTTTTTTATTTATAAAAAAAAAAAAGAATTTACAACAAATGTCAAAACAAATACTGTAATAAAGGAAAGTACCAAATTATATAATTACATACAATGTGTTACAGCAGGGCATATATTAACTAACCCTAAGCAACCCCCCCCCCTCCCACCACCCTTCCCCACTCCATGTAAACCATGTTTCCTAGTGTAGCCATAATTTATTTACCTAAAGGAGAATAAGGATACCTATCTTATAAAAGTGCGAGTGCTCAAACTAGGGAGAGGAAAAAAAAGGAAAAATAGAACCAGAGCGAGAGGTGCTAGTAAAAGTGGGGGGGGGGGGGAGAAAGAAAAAAAATCTTTTCTTTCTACCCCTTCCTCCCCTTTCCTAAGAAGTATAAAAGGGTCGGAGGGAAAAGAAAAGACCCAGACGTCCTTGTTAATAAATTATACTGGCCATGGTGAGGCGTTCCAATTCCTATAGGTATGAGGAGACCTAGGGCGGGAGGAATGCCAACCCCTTAGAGCGGGCATCCCATTGCTCCCAACCAGGGCCCCCACATTCTCTCAAACTTTTTATAGTTGCCTTGTCTAATAAAAGGCACTCTCTCACTCCAGATCATTGCTTTGATAGTCTCCACCCAATTTTCCACCGCGGGGGAGTGTGTGCCTGCCATTTCTGTGCAATTAACTTTCGTGCGTGGAATAGGCACCTCAGCACCACTTCCAAAGTACCTGGTGGGACTCTACGATCCTCCATACTCCCTAGGAGACAGGTTATGGCCACTGGCTCTAATGAGGTCCTAAAGATTTTATTAACTCTATCTATTATCTCCACCCAATATCTAAATAGCTTGGGGCATTTCCAGACCACATGTATAAAATCGCCTGTCGCCTTGCATCTAGGACATTCATTGCTTTCTCTCCACCCAAGCTTAAACATTTTATTTAGGAGTATGGTAGACTCTATGTAGTAGGAACAAGTGGGGCAATCTCTGCGCAGGAGCAATTGAAACCAATGCTCCTCTTTCTAAGATCTTGTTCCATTGTTCCACAGTTACTGTCCCCAGATCTCTTTCCCATCCTTCTCTGTTATTAGAGGGTCCTATTCTATTTGTTACTCTGGCCCCCAATTTACTGTACATCTCTGAAATTAGACATTTAGATGTATTAGTCTGAATTATTTTTAGAAGAGCGGGTATCTGGGTCCATTCAATCGTTTGTGATCTGGACTGTACTTGGATGGCATGCCAAATCTGCAGATATTTATAAAACGTCTTATTTGATATGTTAAATTTGTGTCTCCGATCTAAAAACGTTTTCTTTTTTTTTTTTTTACTTATCTTTTATTTTAGTTTTCATGATAAACAAAATAGAATACAACATATTATAGCTGATGCTAATACACTTACAGACCAAATGATCAATTCCTTATAATTCACCCTATACCAATATTAGTCTATACATTTATCCTTTCTATTTTCTTTATTCTCTTAAATTGCCCCCCTCTCCCTTGCGACAGATGGGGGCCTTGGATCCCTCCACCTCAAAGTAATTCCCACCCTTGCTGCATTGACCAGATGGCACACTACCGACTTCTTATACTTCTGCACCGGAATCTGTGATATGTGCAGCAAGAAGAAGGCAGGGTCATCTGGAATCAAATCTTCAATACATTTTTGGGAGATTCTCCGTACTTCTTCCCAGTACTGTCTGACCTTTCGGCATGACCAAAACACATGTAATAGCGTTCCCTGTTCCTCCTCACATCTCCAGCAGTTTTCCTCTACTTCGTTATTGAGTTTATGTAGCCTCTCTGGGGTGTAGTACCACTGGGTGAGAAGCTTATAATTAGCTTCTTGGGTTTTCGAGCACCTTGAGGTGTTGAGAGCCAGAGCGATTATTTGCTTATACTGAGCTGGGGTGAAACTTCTCCCCAAATCTCTCTCCCACTTACTAATGCACAGCATCACAAAATCTTCTGGGGGTGTATTCAGAAACCCGTACATTTTGGATAACACTCCTGAGAGTGGCTCCACCCCACTGCAACTTCTCTCCAGCACCGTCAGTTGCCTTTGGAATTCCGTTGCATGGCCCATTGATCTCAGGAAGTGGCTTACCTGCAGTGCTTGCCACATCCTAAGCTCAAATGGGCCACCGACCCTCATTAGCTCCCCAATGGAAGGCCACGAACCCGATATCACAAAATCTGAGGCCTGACAGAGGCCTTTCTCTCTGAACTTTGCAGCTGTATCCCTCTCCATCCCTGGAGGGAAGCTGGGTAATAGTGGTGATTTACCTGATGAAAATTTCTTGTTTCTACATATTTTTGCTGAAATTCGTAGAGTAGTCCCTATTATAGGGTGTCTCCTAAGGACCCCGGGGAGTGCTTCATAGCACCACGGTGCTCTGTTCAGTGGGATCGGAGTAGCATATTGCTCTATTTCTACCCAGCGTTTACCCTCCCTGTGTCTGCACCAGTCTACCAACCTTGTTAAGTGTGTTGCTCTATAGTATTTTACTATATTTGGGACAGCCATCCCCCCAACGGTCTTTGGCATTCTCAACAAATCTCTTTTGATTCTAGCTCGCTTCCCTGCCCATATGAACTTCATAAACAGGGTATTTACCTGTCGGAGAAAGACTGCTGGGATGGAGATTGGCAAGACCTGGAACAAGTACAACACCTTTGGTAGAATACACATTTTAACTATACTTCCTCTCCCAAACCATGTGTGCAACCCGTGTCCCCATTTGCCTAGGAGTGCTCTTATTTCATTATATAATGGGGGGAAGTTCAATCGATAGGTACTTTTTAAACCCCATGCGATATATGTCCCCAGATATTTTAAGGCCTTTTCCCATTTAAACTTAAAGTTCTTTTTTAGTACCTCTCCAATTGGGCCTGGGACCTCGATGCTCATTGCTTCTGATTTGGTGTTATTGATTTTCAGGTTAGATAGTTTTCCATACCTCTCAATTTCTCTTATTAGATTGGAGAGTGAAACATGGGGGTTAGTCACTGAAAAGAGCAGGTCGTCTGCGTATGCTGCTACTTTATGTGTCCTCTCTCCCATCTGTAATCCCTGAATGTCCAGATTTTGCCGGATTTTGTTTAGAAGGGGTTCCAATGAGAGAGCGAACAACAGTGGTGACAGGGGGCATCCCTGTCTTGTTCCGTTCGTAATCCTGAAGGGACATGACAGTACACCATTTACTCTTACTGCGGCCCGTGGGTTCGTGTAGACACTCATGATCCATCTGACCATCCAGTTCCCCAAGCCCACCTGTCTCAGTACTTCTTCCAAGAACTGCCAATTCACCCTATCAAACGCCTTTTCAGCATCAGTGTTCAGAAATACACAGGGGATCTTTTTTTCTCCAGCAAAATGCACCAGGTTGAGAATTTTAATCATGTTGTCCCTGGCCTCACGTCCAGGGACAAACCCTACCTGGTCTAGATCTACTAGCTGTGTTATCCATGGTTGGAGTCTAGAGGCAATAATTTTTGAAAAGAGTTTTAAGTCTGCGTTTAGCAATGAAATTGGCCTGTAGCTGCTGCACTCCGCCAGGTCTTTCCCATCTTTAGGAATCACGGTGATATGGGCTAAAAGTGCATCCGGGGGGAATGCCGCAGCACAGCCCAACTCATTATACAGTTTTGACATCTGTCCTGTTAGTATCGTGGAGAATTCTTTATAGTAGCTTATTGGGAAACCGTCTGGGCCTGGGGATTTCCCAGACTTAACCTTTTTAAGCGTTTCCCCAACCTCCTCAGCAGTAATAGGCCTCTCTAAGCATTCCCTGGCTGGGGATGGCAATCTGGACATTCCGGCTTCAGGGAGGTATTCTTTTATCCCCTCCTGTGTGTTATCAACTGGGGTCAGGTTGTATAATGAGGAATAAAAATCCCCATATATATCTGGGCTATTTCTCTAGGTTTTTTTTCTAACTCTCCCCCTTTTCCTTTGATTTGCGGTACGTATGTTGCCCTGTTCCTTTCCTTCAGTTTCCCTGCAAGTAATTTACTGCATTTATCCCCTAACTCATAGTTCATCTTCTTACCTCTTTGTATAGTGGCTTTAGCTTTAAAACGCATAATCTCTGAGATCTGTCTTCTTAATTGGCCGAGTTCCCTTCCTACTGTAGGTAGTTGTATTTTTTTATGTTGGAGTTCCAGTCTCTGGATCTCCAACAATAATTCCTTGATCTGTTTCTCCCGGGTCTTTTTCCAGTATGATCCATGTTTTATCAGGATTCCCCTGATAACCGTCTTGTGTGCCTCCCACACCATTCCTGGGTCACTCCCTGGTGTGTCATTGACCTGAAAGTATGCCGCAATCTCCTTTGCCACGTCATTTTTAACCTCTGGATTATGCAGCAGACTTTCATTCAGCCGCCCGTATCTATCTTGAGTAAATACCGCATTGGAGAGGGAGAGACACAGACTAATCGGGGTATGATCTGACCACGTTATGTTTCCAATTGTTATATCCTTAACTGACATAATCAGGTAGTGCGGGATCAAAAAAAGATCAATTCGGGAGTATCTCTGGTGCGGATTGGAAAATAAAGTGTAATGTTTTTCATCTAGATGTAAAATCCTCCAGGCGTCTACCAACTGCACTTCATGTAGTTTCCTTATTATCCCCTTTCTGATATTCCCTGGGATTGATGATGTCCCAGAAGATGTATCTAGTCTGGGATAAAGCGTAATGTTGAAATCGCCCCCCAATATTAATTTACCCTCTGCAAAATCTCCTAGCTCTGTTAGGGCTCTTCTAATAAATACGTCCTGATTGGTGTTTGGTACATACATAGTACCCAGAGTGACTTTAACCTCTCCTATACTCCCTTTCAGGAAAAGGAACCTACCATTGGGATCTAGGTGTTTATCTTGTAGCGTCCAGGCCACTCGGTTGGAAATCAGAATAGATACTCCCTTAGATTTTGCCTCCTGATTCATCGCATGGTATACGCATGGGAAGAATCTATTCTGTAGAAATGGTAGGTCCCCTGCCCTGAAATGGGTCTCTTGCACGTATGCTACGTCTGTCCCCCAATTCCTTAGATCCTTCAGCATCATCCTACGCTTTTCTGGAATGTTCAGTCCTTTAGCATTCAATGATGTTACTTTTATTACCTCCATCTCCAGATTCAGGTAGGAGTCTGGTAGGTAAAAAAAACGGAGAGAGAGAGACAAGGAGAGAAAAAAATTACCCCCCCAAGCAACCTCCAATCCCTACCCCCTCCCTCCCTTGTCCACCCCCCTTCCCCCCTTCTATGTCCCTAGCGGGAAAAACAACACCCTGGACTGTTTCCCTCCCCAGTCACCACCATGGGTGTATACCTACTATAGGGGGAGTACCAAGACCGGTCAGATGGCTCCTACCCCAACTCCTTCTACCCCCCCCCCCGACCATGGTTAATTCTCTGCCTCTCCCAGAGGCTACATGTTGTTTTCTCTTCTCTCCTTTCTGTTCACGCCCCTCTTCACATCCCTAATCTTTTATTTTCTTTATTCCCTCCCTGTCCTTCTCCCTCTCACTTCTTCAGCTAATTTTCTCCCCCTCAATCCCATTCCTCCGGTCCCTGTAGGTCCCGGGCGGGACGGGATAGGGAGAAAATCCATCTAGGATTCAAATAGGGTCTATAGGGCCTACCTTTATAGGAGAAAACAACTAATATAGAGCCACCCACTGCAGAATCCCCTTTCTTGAATACCAACATATTCTAGAAGAGACTACTTTCAGCACTACTTATGCTACTTTCCCTGTTCCCTGTTCCCCCGTTCAGACCACCTTTAGAGCCCTCCAAGACAGCCCAAGGTTTGAGGAGCAAGAGGTGCAAAACCCCACCCTCGATCCCTCCTCCCCAATCCCTCCTCCCCTCCCCCCTCACATCGCTGAATCTCCGGCTGGGATGGATGCGGCGGGCGAGTCAGCTGGAGCGGCTGAAACGACTGAGACGGCTGGCTCAGCGGGGACGGCTCGCTGCAATCTCCCCCTCCAGGTAGTGTGATCGCTTCCTTTTCTTCCTCATCCCCTGGAGGAGCCTGGCTTACTCGGTCTCTCCTACCCGTCTCCGCAGCGCTGTGGTATCTCCGATTCTCTGGGAGAGGCAACCACTATCCCTCTATCATTTTAGTCGGGTGGGGCGGAGCTGTGAAGCGTGTCTGTCTCTACTCCGCCATCTTCCGGTCACGCCCCCCCCGGAGATCCGCTTTAAGCCTAAAAACGTTTTCATGAGGTTGCCCTCATACCAATGGATTAGCAGGTTAATTCCCTGTCTCTCCCATTCTGAAGATTTCTCTATGCCCATTACTTCCGTCAAATTTTTGTTGTTCCATAGAGGGGCAAACTCTGTTACCCCAGTGTACCCCAGTAAGGCCTTCGCTGTCTGCCATATTTTGCTGACTAATTTTATGGTCGGGCATCTATGGATAAAGGAATCTGCCTCTAGGGCCTCCACTAGTATATTATGCGGGCCCCTGTTAGCATTAAACTACCACTAGAGTTCCATAGCGTTTGGGTTCTGCAACCCGCTAGATGTTGTAGCTGGGATGCCAGGAAATATGTTTCTCGGATGCGGAACCGCCATACCCCCCTCTTTTGTTGGAAGTTGGACGGTCTGCAAACTAATCCTGGCTTATCCCCCCCCTCCACATTAGCTCCCTAAATAATGATTCTATTCTCTTGAACCATGTTTGGCCTATCCAGATCGGTGAGTTATGGAACAAGTATATTATGTGCGGTAGCCATATAATTTTTATTAGGTTACACCACCCTGCTGCAGACAGAGGAAGACCATTCCAAATGTCTCTTTTTTGTTTCAATTTAACACCATGGCCATTAGTGGCCTCTTATGAGGTTTTGGTAGAGGGGGGAAGGACAAATAAACTACACGGAAGTAGGTAAGGGGATTTACCTCCCGTCCTTTATGGGCAAATTTCACCTTTTTTTTGCACTTTGTTACGTTAGTTGGGGAAAAGGCCATGAGGGCCGACACACATAATCACGGGTGACCAATAGTCAAACACTAGGCATAACGTTAATCATTTTTATTATATATTTATTATTTAATTCTTTCTTTTTTTTCTCTCTCTTTCTTTTATTTTTTTCTCTCTTTCTCTCACATAAAAAAAGAACAGACACAAGGACCATTAGTGGCCTCTTTGGAAGTAGGATGGCGGATCTTTTTTTTTTTTTCCTTCTCTTTCCCTCTCTCTTTTCTCTCGGGAAGAGAATTGACACAGTAGGAGAACACACAATTCAAGTAGAAGGAACAGAGTGTGTAGGGACAGAGCAGACATATCCCACCGTAGCAAGGGGTGGTGTGGAGGAGGGGAGGTGAATTATAATTTTTTTTTCTTTCTCTTTCTTTTCTTGGGGGGGGGGTAGAATAATTGATACGTTTTTGATAAGACAATTCTATTTTTTTCCTGCAATGTTCACTTGTGTCTAGTATGTAAATGATGGAACATAAGAATGTACAATGTTGTATGGAATATTGTATATTATAAAAAAAAAAATTGATTATAAAAAGAAAAGTAAGCAGTAGTGGGGCTATATTATTATTGACATACTCCTTTATGTCGCTCGTAATCCAGACCCCCAAATATTTTAGTTTTGTAACAACTTTTAGCTGGGAGGCTCCGAATGGTATCTGGTCACCAAGTGGATCTATTGGTAGCAAAGGCAATTTTTCCCAATTGATGGCCAGGCCCGAAAATTGTCCAAACTCCCTAACTATTTGTATCACTGTAGCTAGCGAGGCTTCAACATCACCTAAAAAAAACAGAACATCGTCTGCAAATAGTGCAATCCTGTCCTCCAACTTCCTTTTAAACCCCTGCATGCCTTTACTTAATCTGGTCATGATTGCCAGTGGCTCCATAGCAAGAGCAAACAAGAGGGGGTAGAGGGGACAGCCCTGTCTCGTCCCTCTCTCCAAGTTAAACATTTCTGACAGCTCATTATTTATTTAGATTTTTGCTCGTGGCTCCCTGTATAGTAATTTGACCCACCTAATAAAAGATGGGCCAAATCCAAAACTCTCTAGTACCTTCCACAGATATAACCACTCAAGGCTTCCTCCAAGAACCGAGCCAATCGACCCTCTCATGGTGAATTTGTCCCGATCCCTGAGGGAAATCTATCAAGGGTTCTATCTAGAACTTCATTATAGTCTCCCACTGCTATTACTGGAATACCCGTCTTGTCCAACATAATTATCTATCAATTTGTGTAAAACTTCAAAGTTAAATGGGGGGATATAGATGCTAGCAAGTACATATGGTCTGTTCTCAATGGAGCAAAACAAAAATACATACCGTCCATGTTCATCAATACAGCTCTCTCTACAAGAGAATGCCACTCCTCTGCCCACCGTTATACTCACCCCCCTCGAATATGAGGAGTGAATCGAATGGTACTGAGACTGGAACATCCGGGAGCCCAACTGGACCACCGTGTCCCTAGTCAAATGCGTCTCTTGCAGGTAGAGGATCCTGGGCCCCCATCCGCTACAATGACGACATAACCAAGGCTCTTTTAGTTGGATCTCCCAAGCCTTGTACATTCCATGAGCTAATACTCAATGTCTTATCTTGCAAGGAGAAAAAAAATGAAAATGAACAAAGACATAAAAATGGCCACCCCTAATATGATGCTCACCTCCCTCCATTCTACATACCCTCTCAAGCCAATCTCTTCCTCAAATTCTTACAATGTAGTTTTTTTAACAGCAAAGGTTTGCCTGCTTGGAGTTTGAATGTTCTCCCTGTGCCTGTGGGGGTTTTCTCCAACACTCCAAAGTCATGCTGGTAGGTTAATTGGCTTTTGTCTAAATTGTCCCTAGTGTGTGTATGTAAGAATGTGAGTTAGGGACCTTAGATTGTAAACTCATTGAGGACAAGGATTGATGTGAATGTATAATGTATGTCTAAAGCACTGTGTAAATTGACAGCGCTATATAAGACCCTGTAATAAATGAAAAAAATGAATACATGCTCAATAAATGTAAAGTGCTAATAATACAGTAAATATGTGACCTTAAATAAAGTGCGAAAATTCATACATATATGATAAAATATAAATGTCCCAATTTATTCATATAGTACTGTGCAGAAGAGCAAACAGTGTTCCAATATTTTAATATTTTAATCCAAAGCAATGTAAATCTTGTTAATGCAGATAAGCTTACTGCCAATATGGAAATCTTACCATGTATACACGCTTTACTTCACCATGCAAGCAAAGAGATTGTGAGCTTCTTACCAGACAGAGTGAACCATTCAAATACATATGGTCAATAGTGCTTTATAGTGTCCAAGCAATTTAAATGAGACCTTCCACCATCCGGAGTTGTGATATATCTTAACATCAGTGCCAACACAATGTGAGAAATGAAAACCACAAGTCTCTTACCAGATCATGTGGACCATTTGGTTTAAACTGGTCAGTAGCATTTTCAATATTTACTCCCAATAGGCACTCAGTATTGTGGCTCCTCAAACATCAAACTTCATCAGTGACCAGCAATCAACCAAAAGATAACAAATGCGGACCATAGTGTAGTAGATTAAAAAAAAAAAAATTCCAGCATAAATTGCACATATACATATAGGGGCTGATTTACCAAGCCTGTGCGCCATGACTCATGGTGCACAAGCAGGAGTAAAACCGTTTTTGAGATTTACAACAGAGATACACTGCCAGTGCAGTGTATTTCTTCATTTACTAAACTGCCTAATGCGCCCAGGAGAGGGCGCACAGCACGCCAGTACAGAGCTGGCGTACGACATTTAGTTCTGTAAACATCGGGGATTCGGGCGGGAGTTTATGAGGGGAGGGAGGGGGTGATGCAGGGGAAGTGTAGTGACATGTGTTTGAACGTGTGTGGCGGGCCGAATTGAAAGCGAAAGTGACTTTTGAGAAACGATCCCCGTGCGCTTGCAAAGTACGCCAGAACCTCGGAAGGTTCATTTGCATACTGGGCATGCGCAGAGGGAGATTTCAGGGAATGCCGTGCGCTGCGTCAGTACGCCGAGAAATTCTTGGTAAATACCAAGCGGCGTAGCAGTGTTTGCAATGCGTGAAACGGCGCACGGCAATCTCCGAGCTGTTCTCGGTCTGCGCCGACACTGAAGGGGAACTCCGCGCCAAATTTCAAATTTGAAACCGGCGCGGGTTCCCCCCCAGGGGTATAATAGGCTCTCCGGCTTTGGTCCGGAACGTGAGGGGTTAACCCACGCCAAAAACGGCGTGGGGTTCCCCCCCAGATCCGTACCAAGCCTTATGCCAGGCACGCGGAGACGTTCTGACGTCACCGCGTGTTTCCTATCTCTCTACCCGGAGTACGGGCTGTGTTTTCAAGCCGGCCGGCTGATGTGTTTTTCGCCCTGATTTCTGCATTTTGATGTAAGTGCAAAATTTTGGTTTATGTTCGAATAAATAAGGATTTTATGCTATGTGAGGCTTCTTGTTTTCTATATACCTGTGGACAATTCGGAGATACCTCACACCTAATTAACATCTGATAACCAGGCTGTGTGCATCGGATCTCTCCCTGATTGCTATGGAGCAGCACTAACTATATTATGCCTATAATATATGTCTGTCTGGTAAGAGGCTTCATATGACTTCGGTGGAGGTTCTTTTCTATACCACACTTTTCCAACCGTGTGATTTCATTGGCATGTGGATTGACCTGTGGGAATATCAATCTATGAATCCACTCATTTGTTGATGGACATTTACATTGGAGACATCTGTTTTTATGTTTTAAATGTTTACCTGTGCACCTGCTGAAGTGGCAAAACCACTGAGACAACATTTACCTTGATACATGTTTTAATAGCTGTCTTAAGTTATTTATATGTAATTTTCAGCGCGATCTCATTTTTTTGTCACCCCTACCCATTCACCTGGTGGAAAAAGTGTAAACACAAATAAACCACACAAGAATAAAATAATTTATTAGCCAGCTCCGGAGGTCTTCCGCCAACCCACCCCGGTCTTCGCCGCCGCCCCCTTCACCACGAAGCTCCGTGCTTGTGGGGGAGGGCAGCGGGCTTCGAAGTTTTCGCCGGGGTGAGGGTCGCACATCTCACCCCGGTTTTCTAGTCGTCTTCCGCCGCGGCCCCCTTCACCATGAAGCTTCCTGCCTATGGGGGAGGGCTTCGTAGTTTTCTGCCGGGGGGGGGCTCTCGATAGCCTCTTCTGCCTGGCTCTTCCGCGGGGGCCAGGGCTTCTCGACGCTGTGTCGCCGTCTTCCGCCGACAGAGCGGTGGGCACGGACTTATATTGGCATTGGGCGTGGGCGTGGTTATGCCACCATGTGACCTTAACCCATGTGACATCACAGGGCATGATGGGAATGTTATGTCACATGGGTTAAGGTCACATGGTGGCATAACCATGCCCACGCCCTATGCCAATATAAGTCCATGCCCACCGCTCTGTCGGCATTTCAGCGCCGGACCTCGCCGTGTCAACATCGAATGGAAGAAGCCCGCGAGTGTCACCCCGCGGCGGAAGACAGCGACGAGAAGCCCGCCGCACTCCCCCATAAGCAGGAAGCTTCATGGTGAAGGGGGCGGCGGCGAAAACGACAAGAAGTCCGGAGTGGGATGTGCGACCCTCACTCCAGCCGAAAACTTCGAAGCCCGCTGCCCTCCCACACAGGCACGGAGCTTCGTGGTGAAGGGGGCGGCGGCGGAAGACGGCGACGAGAAGCCCGCCACGTCCAAGTCCGGGATGGGATGTGTGACCCTCATCCCGGCAGAAAACGTCAAAGGGGGAGGCGGCAGAAGACGGCGACACAGCGACGAGAAGGCCTGGCCCCCGCGGAGGAGCCAGGCAGAAGCCGACAAAGCCCGCGGGTGGTGCCCCGCGGCGGAAGACAGCGACGAGAAGCCCGGAGAGTGGCGCCCTCCGGCGGAAGATGGCGAAAGAAGCCCTGGTCTTGGGAGGAGCCAGGCAGAAGCGGAGAAGCCCGAGGTGGGGCGACACCCCTGTTGTTCTCCGTTGTTTTCGGCCGCCCCCCCAGATGTGAAAGAGCTTAATTTTGGGGTGAGGGCCCGGCCGAGCATGGCGGAGAGCATCGGTGGGTGTTTCCCCCCTGGCAGAAAACGGCTAGAAGACCGGGGAGTGGCGACGCCCCCGTTGTTCTCCGCCATTTTCCGCCGCCCCCCCCCCGGATGTGAAAGAGCTTAATTTGGGGTGGGGGCCTGGCCAAACATGGCGGAGAGCATAGATGGGTGTCCCCCCCCCCCCGGCAGAAGGCGGCGGCGAAGACCGGTGAGGGGCTGGAGCCCCCCCCGCCAGAAAACGTCTAGAAGACCGAGGAGGGGCTCCGCCCCCCGTTGTTCTCCGCTGTTTTCGGCCGCCCCCCCCCCGGATGTAAAAGAGCTTAATTTGGGGTGGGGGCCTGGCTGAACATGGCGGAGAGCATCGGTGGGTGTCGTCGTCCCCGCGGCAGAAAATGGCGAAGCCCGAGGCCCAATGGGCTGGTGGTGGGGGGTCCCGGCAGAAGACCCCCAGAGCTGACTAATAAATTATTTTATTCTGTGTGGTTTATTTGTGTTTACACTTTTCCACCCGGTGGATGGGTAGGTGTACGATGTACCCCATACTCATTCATATAGGGTGGGGGGCCAGAATCTGGGGGCCCCCTTATTATAGGGGGCTCTCAGATTCTGATAAGCCACCCGCCCGCATACCCCGACAACGGCCAGGGTTGTCGGGAAGAGGCTCTTGTCCCTATCGACATGGGACAAGAGTGCTTTGGGGGGGGCAGTGCCCCCTCCCCCAAAGCACACACTCCCCCATGTCGAGGGCATGTGGTCTGGTACGGCTCAGGAGGGGGGGGGGGGGCGCTCGCTCTGTCCCACCCCCATTCTGTCCGGCCAGACTGCGTGCCTGGGAGAAGGTTTTGGTCTGGATCTGAGGGGAACCCCACGCCGTTTTTAGCGTGGGTTTAACCCCTTATGTTCCAGATCGAATCTAGAGAGCCTGTTGTGCACCTGGAGGGGACCCCCCACGCCGTTTTTTTTTTAAATTGGTGTGGAGTTCCCCCTTTATTCCGGTCCTGTCAGGGGGGGAATGCCTGCTCGTCTGTCCATACAATGTATGAACAGCGATCTGTCATTTCCCCTAGACAGTCCCACCCCCTTTACAGTTAGAACACACCCAGGTAACATAATCAACCCTTCCTTCGCCCCTAGTGTTAACCCCTTCCCTGCCAGTGCCATTTTTATAGTAAGCAATGCATTTGTATACCATTGCTCGCTAGAAAAATGCCAAAGCTCACAAAAAATGTGTCCGCCACAATGTCGCAGTAGCCAGAAAAATCAATGATCGCCACCATTACTAGTAAAACAAAAATATATTCCTAAAAAACCCATAAGACCAACCCCTACTTATAACTTTTGCCCAAACCAATCAAACGCTTATTGCGATTTTTTGGAACCAAAAATATGTCAAAGAATACGTATCGGCCTAAACTGAGGGCAAAAAGTTTTTGAATATATTTTGGGGGAGATTTATTATAGCAAACAGTAAAAAAGTTGTCTTTTTATTTACAAAATTGTCGCTAAATACCACCAAAAAAACAAAAAAATTTTTTTTTGTTGGGGGCAAAAAGAGGACGCCAAATTTGTTTGGGGGCCACGTCGCACAACCACGCAATTGTCAGTTAAAATGACACAGTGTTGAAATGCAAAAACTGGCCCCGTCAGTGACCAGTAATATGGTCTGGGGCTCAAGTGGTTACAAATTAAGAAAACACTAAAGTTATCCCAATTTATGGCCATAATGTGAAAGATGATGTTACACCGAGTAAATAGATACCCAACATGTCACGCTTATATATTGCACGCACTCATGGAATGGCGCCAAACTTCAGTACTTGAAAATACCCATAGGCAACACTTTTTTATTTATTTTCAGGTTACCAGTTTAGATTTACAGAGGAGGTCTAGTGCTAAAAGTATTGCTCTCGCTCTAACGTACGCTATGATACCTCACATGTGGGGTTTGAACGGGGGTTAAATATGTGGGCGGGACTTACACATTTAAGGCCCGCCCACATATGGAAACATCCTTCAAACCAAACATGTGAGGTATCATAGCGTGCGTAAGAGCGAGAGGAATACTTTTAGCACTAGACCTCATCTGTAAATCTAAACTGGTAACCGAAAAAAAAAAATGCTGCGTGTTCGCTTCTGACTGCGAGCTACTAGGGACAGGGGCGTTTTCATTATTATTATTTATGTTTGTTACGTAAAAATTCTATAAGACCTCCCCTTCAGGTCGTAAAGCATCAGTTCAGGGGGACCAAAAATAAATAAAACACCTCTAATGCTTTCATCCGCCATTGCAGATTTGATTCTGGTAATGCATTTCGAGTGAACTGGGCATGCTCGAACACTTAGAAAAATAAACTGGGTGTTTGTGCCTGAAAATGACATGCATCTTTCTGAGCATGCTCAGAAAGCTTGTTTTTTGGCTTAGTAATTTAAGGACATCCTTAACAGGTGTAAGCAGTTACAAGTGCACACAAACTAGAGGCTGACATTTCTTCATGTGTTTCCAATTGGTTCATTAGCACACATGTTATAAAAAGCGTGGATAGTGCACGTGTCAGCTGCCCTCAGAGGGGGCAGATTTGCTGGCTGGAAGTAATGGCGGAGCGAAACAGAGATGTTTTGGAGCAAGTCTTGTTTTTTTGATGTTTTGTCTGCTGCATAATTTTGCTAAATGTTTCTCAAGATGTTAATGACTAATGTTTTAATCCTGTGGGTCTATCCTGTTATTTCAAAAGCATGATTTATTTTCCAATGACTGTGTGAAATAAACGTTGGTCTTTTTTTTTTTATTTTTTTTTTTTTTTTTTTGTGTTTATTTTTAATTTTTTGTTTTGCTTTCCTTGTTTTGTGGACCAATAAAATTACTTTCAAATTTTGAAGTTTGTTTTGTGATATTTTTTTCATGCTATGGATTTCAACAGCTGCAGCTGAAATAGTTTGGGCCCTAAACCAATCAAGTGTGATTTGTCTCTAAGCTCTTTCCTGGTGTGTATGCATGAAATGTTTAGTCACCAGAAAAGGAAGGACAAAGCGGTAAGTATTGTTTCCTAGAATTGATGTCCAGACTAACTTTTTAAAGCACATGTGCAAGATGTAGGAAAACCTGCAAACAGGGCCTGTTTGGAGGGGGGGGGGTGGTGTATTGGTGGAAAATTTTTGTTTATTCAGACACGACATTAGGTACCAAATTTACAAATAACGGGGAAACATCAAGAAAATCTCACACTGCTTACAAACATTTACATATACAAGATAATCATTTAAACAACTATAACACTCCTATAAAACCAACATTCAATTTACAAACCTTGAAAACACAAACTACTAACACGCAACCCAATTCACCAGTGCTAACCTCTATCAGGTTGGGCAAACTTTTATCACCCTCCATTATCCGGCTCATTGCACTTTGGGTCACTATTGGTGCATACCCATAATTAAGGTCCATAAGAAACAAAAGAAAGAATAACAAAATACTATATATGCATATTTTACGCGGATTAGCCAACTACCGCCAAGCCTATTGGCATCAACTGCAAAACCTACAGCCTCTGCCCATCTGGCCACTGCACCAGGTCATAGCTAGCCAAATCCATCAACAGACCACATATCTATACATCATAACATCGAACAAAATCCTGCTATATTACCGACTAGTAAAATAACAAATTACTCTGCGGCACCCGCACCCTCATCCTGCTTAGAACAGGGCACAGAACCCACTCCCGCATCACTCATTTAACACCTTTTTACTTTTTTTCTTTTTCTTCTTATTCTTCCTAAGCACTACCCAACCAGTATCACTGGCTGCTGGGCCCACCCCACTCATACCCTCTGAGGGCTCTTCACTTGACCCGGCCTGAGGTCTTTTCTGTGACCCAAGGGCCACCTCCATATCCTCCTGGGTTACTGCACCACCCAACGCATGAGAATCCACCTGGGGGGGGGAGAGCGGGGCAAAACGGGAAGAAAGCGGGAGGGGAACAGAACAAGAATGAGAGGAGGGGGCAACAGGAAGAGAAAAGGAAGAGGGGGGGAAGGATAGCACAGACTGGCCCCAACACCCCCCCCCCAGGGGGAACCACCAAACCCTCCTCACTCCCCTCTACTTCAGAATCGGTGTCCAAGGCAGAGGAGTCCAGCAAAAACTCAGGAGGCCCCCCAAGGAAAACCCCACCACCTCCTGACACTCCACTCTGACCCGGAGGGTCAGGGGCTACTGCACCAACCCCCGCCCCCTCCTCCTGATGAGACCCTGCCTTTGAGGCCTCCCACCCCCCTCTACCTCAAATCAATGTCCACTCCACTCTGACCTGGAGGATCAGGGGCAGCTGCACCAACCCCCGCCCTCCTCCTGACAGAACCTTGCCTCTGGGGCATAGGGGCAGCCCGACCACCAGATCTAGAAGCACCCGCGGCCTGCCCCCCCCCCACCCCCCTCCATCTCAGAATCAGTGTCCGAGGTGAAACCTTCCGACACCCCAGATTCCTCTTGCACATTACCCCTATAAGCCTGCGGACATCGACTGAAAGGGTGACCTAACTCGTTACAAAGATTACATCTAATATGGGCACACCCGTCCGCCAGGTGACCCCTCCCACCACAGCGCGTGCACTTCACAACAGTGCATTCAGCGCTCAAGTGAGTGGGGGACCCGCACTTAAAACACCTTTTAGGCTGTCCAGGATAAAAAACCAAAATTCTGTCTCTCCCAATGAAAGCACTCCCAGGGATATGAGCCATGCTATTTCCCTGCCTCTTCAACTTAATCTTAACCCCCCAGGCCCCCTGTCCAGATCCCCCTTTCATCCACCTTCTTCCAAGGGGGCACTGGAGCTGGCCATGACGGTCAACCAGGTCGCAATGTCTTCCGGAGAAGGGATTCATTGCGTACCAGGATGGTTACATTTTTGACCTCCTCCTGCCTAGACAGGGGGGTCAAACAGAACTTGGACCATGGGTCCTGTCTTTTGACTAGTTCATAATCAACAAAAACATTTCCATAACGATGACTGACATAAAACTAAAATCAAACTCTACTGAAACCTCCCGATGGATAACCGCAAAGAGGTCAGACGCCCTTACTCCCAGAGAGAGGACCATATCGATGACCTCTCCTCGGGACGGGCACTGACCTTCACCAATAAACTTTAGTTGCACCACATTCCTCCTCCTGCGTTCTGTACCACCACCTCCCCTGGACCATGCCCCTCTCACCCCGCTGCTCTTGCGCAGGGGGAACCCTGAAATTGCGGGCACCGAACTTGCTGTAAATATGATCCAAGGGAGCACTTAACCCAGCCACTTGAGCATAAGACCTGCCCTCCCTCAAAGCATTGAGCAAGCTCTCTTTCTGAGAGGTTGTGATAACTCCCGCAGGTTGGGGTGCATCAAATGGACCAACCCCCCTCAGGACCCCCATTGACGCACCTGGGCAGTCTCCTCATGACTCGCTGCCCTCCCCCTCACTACTGAAGGACCCGAAAGGGGGCCCAACCCCAACACAACTTCCTGTACCTGAGCCAATTGAGTATCATCCATATTAAAACAAGAGTCCCCATCTCTTCACAGGCTCCATAGGAACCTACATGGACTTCTGTCACAGCTGCAGACTGGAAACCTTCTAACTTTCTAATTAAAATCCATTGCCAAACATTCATCTTCTAAATGTCCCGCAGGGTGATCCCCCCAAACTGGAGCCTGTTCAGAAGGGAGACCCGCAGATGGGGAAGTACTCACAAGTCCCTGGGTATTCTGTTCACAAGCTGAGGACCGGACCCTGGCCGGGAAATGGAGCTCCGGGTGTCACCACAGCCACTTCCAGTTCACCCCTGACGTCACTTCCGGTTCCGGGTCACGTGCTGACGTCACTTTCCGGTTCCGGGTCACATGCTGACATCACTTCCGGTTCCGGGTCACGTGCTGACGTCACTTCCGGTCGCGGCTCCGTCCCAATCACGGGAGATTCCCGCACAGCGGAAATGCCTCCAAGTCACTGCTGATTGGTCGTCCAGAAGCAGGAGGCTCACATGGCGTGGCGTGCCCTCTCCCTCGGCAGCCATTGCTATCCTAGCCATAGCTTCTTCCATACTAGATGTCATACAGTCCATCTCAACTGGATCCGCGGTAGATGCCTGCCCCTCACCCTGTAAACCCGCAGCGGTCGCCACCACACCGGCCGGCTACCCTGCTGTAGGCTACTTGCTGGGTTCACAGAGGCCAAAGCACACCCCGCTTCCAGGAGCAGGCTTATCACCCTGATCTTGCTGGGGAACCAGACACACTCTTCAAGGTGACCAAAAAGACCAGGCGGAAGACGAGGAAGACTCACCACGGGGTTGAGACCTCTCTCACTCACGCAAGTACCTCCTGCTTCGTGGGACAACCTCCCACTTGATGTTGTACCCCCTATCTTCACAGGTTGGGGTCCGGCAGGTGCCTGGGCGCCCTCAGCGGTACTCTCCGAGATAGTCCTGAGGTCTGAGGTTCCACTAACAGAGAAACCCCCAGCCCCCTCAGCTACTAATGCTGACTTGCCTCTCCTTGCTGCCTGCTTGCTCTCCTCAGAGGCACGTTGGAGCTCCCTCCTGATTGGAAGGAGGAAAGCCTTCTCTGCAGTCCTCTGGAACAGAGACACATAACAAGACCCCATAACTGGCCATTCTGCTCTTTCAACAGGTCTATTGCTTCCTTGAATTCAAATCTTTTTGAGCTACTAGCCCATCTCTTCTGTTCCTTAAACTGGCCAGCACTGTAATCCTGGAATGGAGAGCTTGTGCCGCCTTTTGAATCAAACCTTTGGTTTGCTGCGTCTTCTCAGCATTCGCTGATCATCCTCCCCTTGCTGGGGAAAAGTCCAATCTGCCAGCTTAGACTGGGCCATCAAAAACTGCTTTTCT
The DNA here is from genome assembly GCA_029574335.1 of Rana kukunoris. NCBI lineage: Eukaryota > Metazoa > Chordata > Amphibia > Anura > Ranidae > Rana > Rana kukunoris. The sequence goes on along the minus strand of CM056049.1, from coordinate 494,427,478 downwards.
TTCTTTGTTTAGATCCCCAAAACTAGGGGATCCACAGTCCTTGGAGGTACGGGCGGGAGGTGGACTCCCCCTGCCCAGGAGCAAGCCCCTGACCTGGGCTTGATGAGGCCATAGCCTCCCCTCTCCTCCAGGGTCTGGTTCTTCACAGGAGCTGCTTCAAAGACACAACCTCTTCCTTCAAGGCATTGGTGGACAGGCTTGAAGTGCTGATTTACAGCGCTGTGCTTGAAACTAGCACAAGACAATCCTATTCTAATTGTGGGTTGTTTGAGGGAAGCCAATTGAGTGTTAGAACCCCCTGCTAGTGTTTTTAGGTTGGGCTTTGTGTCCCTTTTCTTAAAATTGTCTTCACTTCCTGTCACACATCTGAACAGGAAGTGAGGTTAAAACCCTACCAATGGTCTTTTCTTCGGGACACAGGTCAATCTAACTAGTGTCCCCATTAAGCAAATTGCACTGCAGTGTACACCCCAAATGACTAGTTACTTTGGGGTTTAGTAAAGGCAAAGCCGCTCTGCAGTAGAAGCGTAGGCAATGAAAATCAGAAGGGAAGCACTGATGGTTTTAACTTCCAATCCCGCCAAGTTTTTATTTTTCTTCCTTGCTTGTCCACTTGTAGTGCAAAGTGGATTTGCCTTTAGTAAATGGACCCCAAAGTCCAAGATCCATACTAATTTGGGGTGTACACAGCAAAATGCAATTTCCAAAATGGGAAACTATTTAGATTGATCTGTGTGTCCCCAACAAAACATTACTCAGGTTTTTCCCTCACTTCCTGTTTGGCTATGTGGCAGGAAGTGAATGAATTAAGTAGAAAGTGACAACATTTGTGAGGTGTCTTTACCTTATCAGGGGTGCAGGCATCCCCAAAACAAACTAGAAAATTGTTGATTTAACATTGGGTGGTGTTTGTGGGGGTCCCTAACACACATTCATACATATTAGCAACGCTGGATCCTGGCCTATTGGCATGGTTATATTTTCTTAAGCCTCTCAATAAATGATCTGAAATTTGGGGTTAAACTGGAACTATAATCATCACTTTTATTTTTTTGTTTTCTTTCATTTTGGATAGAGTTGGGGGGGGGTTAGAAGCTCTGTCAGTTTATTTTGTATTATCCCTGTCCGTTTGGGAGATTGGCCTTCACTTCCTGCCCCATAGCCAAACAGAAGTGATCGAAAAACTAGGCAAATTAAGGACTCCTGTGCCCCCGCCCCCCCCCCCCCCCACAGAACTTGTGTGTGTCCCCTGAAAATTCCTGGGTGGGTCATAAAAAAACAGGGTGTGGCCTTGACAGGAAGGGTGGGTCATTTTTCTATTAGGGGGTGCCAAAATTTGGTCAGGCCTAGGGCAGCACAAAACCTAAATATCCTACTGCATATTAGGGCTTATTTAGACAGGATCCAATTTACAGCATGTTTTTAGATTGTGGGAGGAAACCCGCACAGGGAGAACATGCAAACTCCAGGCAGATAGTGTCACGGGCGGGATTCGAACCAGCAACCCTTTTGCTGCTAGGTGAACATGCTACACACTACACCACTGTGCTGAACGAACATGATCGCAGCTGAAAGCATGAGATGTTTTTTTTTTTTCCAATTGCATGCTTTCCAGCCTGGAGGACAGATGTGGGGTCTAATTGACCCTGCCTCTCTCTATAAAGAGGACCTGTCACACACTAGTCCTATTACAAGGGATGTTTACATTCCTTGTAATAGGAAGAAAAGTGAAAAATATTACAAAAAAAGGGACAAACAAGTGCAAAAATAAAAAAAAAATAAGTAAAAATAAATAAATAAATAAATAATTTAAATGCTCCTGTCCCTAGTAGCTCGCACTCAGAAGCGAACACGCATGCAAGTCCCACCCACATATGTAAACACCCTTCAAACCCCACATGTGAGGTATCATAGCGTGCGTTAGAGTGAGAGCAATAATTTTAGCACTAGACCTCCTCTGTAACTCAAAAGTGGTAACCTGAGAAAAAAAGTCAAGCGTCGCCTATGGAGATTTTTAATAACGAAGTTTAGCGCCATTCCATGAGTGTGCGCAATATGAAAGCGTGACAAGTTAGGTATCTATTTACTCGGTGTAACATCATCTTTCACTTTATCCCTAAAAATTGGGCTAGCTTTACTGCTTTCTTATTTTGTCATTCATGAAACAGTTTTTTTTTTGAAAGCCAAAAAAAAACGTTTGACATTTTTTGGCGCAAATACCGTTGGAAATTTGTAAGAAAAAATGGCCGCCACTCTATTCCCTAGGGTGTTTGTTACTAAAATATATATAATGTTTGGGGGTCCTGAGTAATTTTCAAGGAAGAAAATATAATTGTTACATGAAGGAGAGAAGTGCCAGAATAGGCGCGGTATGGAAGTGGTTAAAGTGCAACAATAAAAGTTAAAAATCCTTGAAATTTCGTACCATGGGGGGGGGAATCAGGGCCGCCATCAGGAATTATGGGGCCCCCTACACAGCTTCAGGCATGGGCCCCCTGGAGCAGAGAACAGGGGGGGGTGCTGCCGCCTGAAATTGAGAAGGGGGGGCTGCCGCAATTTGATAAGCGGGGGGTTCCTTTACAAAAAAATAAATATAGAAAAATATATATTAAAAAAAGGGTGGTAGCCATCCGGGGGCCCTGGGGACCTCTGGGCCCTTTAATAAAAATAAACCTCTGGGCCCTTTAATGAAAAATAAATAAAAATATCTATATATATATATATATATATATATATATATATGATAGAAGGGGTAGTGTAACACCAGGCCTAGTGACACATCTCAGCGCCTTAATGCAAAATATTTCATAGTGGAATCACTTATAAACAAGTTGACAAGTGACAGAATTTTAGAAAGAAAATATGTAATCAGCTACTTTTTGGCAAAAAGATGGCTTCTTTTCTTGTAGAAGGTGTGGTCCATGCGGAGAAGTGGCTAGCCTGGTCAGAGGTTTGGACAACTTCACATCACATAATGATGATATATTCCGTATTAGGAACTTTATTACCTGTAACACCACATATGTGGTTTATGTATTAGAATGTCCATGCAAACTTCTCTATGTGGGTCGCACAAAAAGGAAATTAAAAATAAGAATTGCCGAACATATAGCCAATATTAAATTAGGCTACAAAGACCACAACGTGTCTCTACACTTTAAATTGTACCATGATGAAAATCCAGCTGGTCTCAAATTCTGGGGAGTTGAACAATTGAGCCCTAGCTGGAGGGGGTGCAACCGTGTGAGGGAACTGTCAAAACTTGAAACAAAATGGATCCATTCTGTCGATACACTTACTCCGAGAGGGTTGAATGTCGAGCTAGACATCAACTGCTTTATAAGCGACGCTTGATGAAAATTATACATACACAGTATTATGTGTGTGTGTGTATATATATATGTATTCTTTTTGAGCTGATTTTAATCTAATTTTTTAATTAAGTGATTGATTGAATAATTTTAACTTATTAATTTAGTGTATATATATACATTTCTTTTAATCTTTTAATTTATTTTGAATTGATTGATTTTAACCTATACACAGTGACATTTATATGTGTGCATACATTTATACACTGATAATATTGGGGCAGATTCACAAAGACGTAATATTCCGCTGCGTAATCGAAATACGGTACGCTGCCGTATTTCACCAGACTCTACACCGAATTCAGGTAGTTTTTTTGCGCGTACGCTATTGTGTCGTATTTTTTTTCCGCCGCGCAATCGAAATACGTGATTAGGGGGCGTGAAGCATTTAAATTAAGCGCGTCCCCGCGACGATCGAACTGCGCATGCTCTGTTCAGGAATTTCCCGCCGTGCATTGCGCGAAATCACGTCGTGACGTCATTCGTTGTTTGAGTAGCGGCGTTTACGAACATTCCTATTCCCGGACGACTTACGTTAAAAATAATAAAAGACATCGGAAAACGTTGAAATTCGACGCTGGAACGACGGCCATACTTAACATGGGCTGTCTAATATTAGACCAGCAAAAAGCAGGTATAGTGAAACGGAAAAAAAAGATGACTAAAGGTGCCGTAAGAGATTGCGTTGAAAGTGCGAAATTTTGTGGATTGCAGGCAAAAGCTCATTAGCATACCCTGACGGCGAAAAACAACAGGAAGTCCGCCCAGTGGCCGCAATTTTCTGGCAGCGTAGATCTGAAGGCGTACTAACACGTAATACAGTCGAAATGAAGCCCGCAGGTGTCTTTTCATGGTTTGAGGATTTCGACTAGCGTAAAAACGCCCGTAAGTCGAAATTACTCCAGTCTAACAACATTTACACAGGCGTAATCGCTTTGTGAATCTAGGCCATTGTGTCTAACTAGTCTACCTATTTCCAATCCTATGAATATGGGGGCAGATTCACAAAGACGTAATATTCCGCTGCGTAATCGAAATACGGTACGCTGCCGTATTTCACCAGACTCTACACCGAATTCAGGTAGTTTTTTTGCGCGTACGCTATTGTGTCGTATTTTTTTTCCGCCGCGCAATCGAAATACGTGATTAGGGGGCGTGAAGCATTTAAATTAAGCGCGTCCCCGCGACGATCGAACTGCGCATGCTCTGTTCAGGAATTTCCCCCGTGCATTGCGCGAAATCACGTCGTGACGTCATTCGTTGTTTGAGTAGCGGCGTTTACGAACATTCCTATTCCCGGACGACTTACGTTAAAAATAATAAAAGACATCGGAAAACGTTGAAATTCGACGCGGGAACGACGGCCATACTTAACATGGCTGTCTAATATTAGACCAGCAAAAAGCAGGTATAGTGAAACGGAAAAAAAGATGACTAAAGGTGCCGTAAGAGATTGCGTTGAAAGTGCGAAATTTTGTGGATTGCAGGCAAAAGCTCATTAGCATACCCTGACGGTGAAAAACAACAGGAAGTCCGCCCAGTGGCCGCAATTTTCTGGCAGCGTAGATCTGAAGGCGTACTAACACGTAATACAGTCGAAATGAAGCCCGCAGGTGTCTTTTCATGGTTTGAGGATTTCGACTAGCGTAAAAACGCCCGTAAGTCGAAATTACTCCAGTCTAACAACATTTACACAGGCGTAATCGCTTTGTGAATCTAGGCCATGGAGTATATTTACTCCTTTCAGTTTTATATCCCCCTTTTTTATATATATCCTCTATATATTTTTTTAATATTTTTTTATATAATCTGTAGAAAAAAAATTATTTTATATATTCTATATAATTTTATTAATTGATGTCATATAATTCCACAATACAACTATATGTAAACAATACCACATATTGATCTTATAGATCGTGGAGAAAAAATATATGGGTATTCTGGTGACTACTGTTTATATATAATTAATCTTTAAACTATATACTACCCTCGTTACAGAGGACTGTAGAGTGTATAATTCAGTTATACACCATTTGCTATATCAAAGAGAAATGTATAAACAGTTGCGACTTGTCACTTATCTTTCTTATTTTCTTTAAATAATAAATGTATTATAAGTTTAGCATGACTATGTAAGGTATAGCTAATATATATTTAGGAGACACAGGCCTAGATTCACAAAGCGATTACGCCTGTGTAAATGTTGTTAGACTGGAGTAATTTCGACTTACGGGCGTTTTTACGCTAGTCGAAATCCTCAAACCATGAAAAGACACCTGCGGGCTTCATTTCGACTGTATTACGTGTTAGTACGCCTTCAGATCTACGCTGCCAGAAAATTGCGGCCACTGGGCGGACTTCCTGTTGTTTTTCGCCGTCAGGGTATGCTAATGAGCTTTTGCCTGCAATCCACAAAATTTCGCACTTTCAACGCAATCTCTTACGGCACCTTTAGTCATCTTTTTTTTTTCCGTTTCACTATACCTGCTTTTTGCTGGTCTAATATTAGACAGCCCATGTTAAGTATGGCCGTCGTTCCCCGCGTCGAATTTCAACGTTTTCCGATGTCTTTTATTATTTTTAACGTAAGTCGTCCGGGAATAGGAATGTTCGTAAACGCCGCTACTCAAACAACGAATGACGTCACGACGTGATTTCGCGCAATGCACGGCGGGAAATTCCTGAACAGAGCATGCGCAGTTCGATCGTCGCGGGGACGCGCTTAATTTAAATGCTTCACGCCCCCTAATCACGTATTTCGATTGCGCGGCGGAAAAAAAATACGAAACAATAGCGTACGCGCAAAAAAACTACCTGAATTCGGTGTAGAGTCTGGTGAAATACGGCAGCGTACCGTATTTCGATTACGCAGCGGAATATTACGTCTTTGTGAATCTGCCCCACACTAGGTTGTTTTAGAATGGAATTGCAGTCTATGGAGGATCTTTAACTGCTATCCATGACCCCAGTAGCTTTATATGTTGCGCTGGTTTTTTTCTGCCCGTGTTCTCCGAGTAATGTATACCTTACTATTAAATAATTTTTATCTTCCACATTTTACCTGTAGTCCGGGATATATATATACATATAGTTCTTTTATTATGGATTAATATCCTTTATGTAATCGGCACCCATATTGTGCTGTCTCCCATTGAGCCTGACCAGTAATCGTTCAGGTTAAGGACACTGACCAATGACGCTCTCTAGTCTGTCTGCAATGTCCAATCAGCGGAGAAGCAGTTCCATATAATGGGGATGCCTATACCGCTCATCCACGCCCTCTGTTGAAGCCAGTTGGACGAAACCGGTCAGGGCGGAACTTTACAGCGACCCGGAAGTGACGTGTGTGTTCCACTGGTGGTTCATCCAGGAAGTAGATCCGCACGCTGTAGACTATACGCTGCGTTTACATGCTTGGCTTCTGGGGAATCGGATACCAGTAGGATATCGCTACCGTTACTGTCTTTTTGTGCCTGTAACAATCTACTAAATGGTACGTGCATTTGAAGCGGGGGCTGCATGCATATGAGGGATTGTTACCTTTTAACTTTAATAAACGAGATTACGCTATTTGGAGCCTGCTCTGTGTTTATGTGTTTTATGAGGAACATTGTCCTGACGGGTCCCAGCTATAGAGACGGATTATCTGGTGGAAAGATACCGTTTATTGCCTCCATTTGCTAATCATCTGTGAGTGAGTACCCCGAAGGGGAGTGTGCCCCACTTGTGGTGTAATCTTTCCTGGGAAGAGGTGTAGGATCAACCACTATCTGTTTTCACTACACTGGCAAAAAATCCGTCACTATTTGAATGCTTATGATGATGTTGGACATTTAAACCAACAGCTAAAGCGCTGTTTATCATTTTGGACTATTTTGTTCTATATGTGATCCTGATTTATATATATATATATATATATATAATATATATATATATATATATATAAAAAAAGGGGGGGTTGCCTTGGGAGCTCTGGGCCCTTTAATAAAAAATAACTAAAAAAATATCTAAACAAAAATAACATGTGGTGGGAGCTGTGGTGACTCAACGTGAATGGCAATGCGCTGACAAGGGTTCGGATCCCGGTCTCAGCTACATGTGAATTGAGTTTGGTGACGTGGGGTTCCCCCCAAATATCCATAACCAGACCCTTTAGGTCTGGTGTGGAATTTAAGGGGAACTCCACCCCAAATGTAAAAAAAAATGGCGTGGAGTCCCCCCTAAAATCCACACCAGACCCCTTATCCGAGCACGTTGACCTGGCCGGCCGCAGAAAAGAGGGGGGGACAGAGCGCGGCCCCCCCCTCTCCTGAACCGCACCAGGCCACATGCCCTCAACATTGGGAGGGTGTTTTGGGGTGCCCCCCAAAACACCTTGTCCCCATGTTGATGAGGACAAGGGTCTCTTCCCCACAACCCTTGCCCGGTGGTTGTGGGGTCTGCGGGCAGGAGGCTTATCGAAATCTGGAAGACCCCTTTAACAAAGGGGCCCCCCAGATCCCGCCCCCCCCCTGTGTGAAATGGTAATGGGGTACATTGTACCTCTACCATTTCACCAAAAAAAAAGTGTCAAGGGTTAAAAACGACAAGAGCCGGTTTTTGACAAGTCCTTTATTATCTTCTTTCTTCTTCTTTTCTTCTTTCCTTCGGGTTTCTTCCTCCATCTTCTTCTTCTTCCTCTGCTTCTGTCTTGGGTCTTCTATTCCCGCAGACCCCCACAACCACCGGGCAAAGGTTGTGGGGAAGAGACCCTTGTCCTCATCAACATGGGGACAAGGTGTTTTGGGGGGTACCCCAAAACACCCTCCCAATGTTGAGGGCATGTGGCCTGGTGCGGTTCAGGAGAGGGGGGGGCGCGCTCTGTCCCCCTCTCTTTTCTGTGGCCGGCCAGGTCAAAGTGCTCGGATAAGTGGTCTGGTGTGGATTTTAGGGGGGACTCCACGCCATTTTTTTTTTAATTTGGGGTGGAGTTCCCCTTAAAAATCCACACCAGACCTGAAGAGTCTGGAATAGATATTTGGGGGGAATCCCACGTCATTTATTTTTAAAAACTGACGGCAGGGTTCCCCTTAATATCCATACCAGACCTAAAGGGTCTGGTTATTGAATTTGGGGGGACCCCCACGCTTTTTTTTTTTTGTTTTATGAATGAATTCTCCTGCAATTGCCGGGAGCTGACAATTCATTATTGCCGCGAGTCAGTTTTAAACGGCTTTTTTTTCTACAGAATGTCATTTTGTGCAGGAACAGTTCTAACCACAGGAAAAGGGCGCTTTTTCACATGCTGACATTCCCCCCCCCATACGAAATTTAAAAGAATGTTTCAAATGACGTGGGGGTTCCCCCCAAATTCCATTACAGGCCCTTCGTCTGATATGAATATTAAGGGGAACCCCGCCGTCATTTTTTGGAAAAAAATGACGTGGGGTCCCCCCAAATATCCATAACCAGACCCTGGAGTGGAGTCCCCCCTAAAATCCACACCAGACCCCTTATCCGAGCACGTTGACCTGGCCGGCCGCAGAAAAGAGGGGGGGACAGAGCGCGGCCCCCCCCTCTCCTGAACCGCACCAGGCCACATGCCCTCAACATTGGAGGGTGTTTTGGGGTACCCCCCAAAACACCTTGTCCCCATGTTGATGAGGACAAGGGTCTCTTCCCCACAACCCTTGCCCGGTGGTTGTGGGGGTCTGCGGGCAGGAGGCTTATCGAAATCTGGAAGACCCCTTTAACAAAGGGGCCCCCCAGATCCCGCCCCCCCCCCCTGTGTGAAATGGTAATGGGGTACATTGTACCTCTACCATTTCACCAAAAAAAAAATGTAAAGGATTAAAAACGACAAGAGCCGGTTTTTGACAAGTCCTTTATTATCTTCTTTCTTCTTCTTTTCTTCTTTCCTTCGGGTTTCTTCCTCCATCTTCTTCTTCCTCTGCTTCTGTCTTGGGTCTTCTATTCCCGCATCTTGCCCGGCGTGTTCTTCCATCTTCTTCTCCTTCCGCTGTCCTTCTCGTTCACATCTTCTTCTTCTTGTTCTTCTTCGCCGGAGCCCGCTCCAATTGATTGAAATCCCCGCTGTCTGCCCGACCACGTCCCCCTCTGACGCCACGGGCAAGCTCTTAGGAGTGTGCTGCAAGTGCGTCAGAAGGGGGCGTGGTCACATGTCAGAGGGCGGGCAATTCAATTGGAAGCGGCGACTCCGGCAAAGAAGAAGCCGTGCACAAGCTTCCAATTGAATTGCCCGCCCTCTGACATGTGACCACGCCCACCTCTGACGCACTTGCAGCACACTCCAAAGAGCTTGCCCGTGGCGTCAGAGGGGGGGCGTGGTCCGGCAGACAGCGGGGATTTCAATTGGAAGCGGCGGCTCCGGCGAAGAAGAACAAGAAGAAGAAGATGCGGACGAGCGGAAGGAGAAGAAGATGGAAGAACATTCCGGGCAAGATGCGGGAATAGAAGACCCAAGACAGAAGCAGAGGAAGAAGAAGATGGAGGAAGAAACCCGAAGGAAAGGAAGAAAAGAAGAAGAAAGAAGATAATAAAGGACTTGTCAAAAACCGGCTCTTGTCGTTTTTTAACCCTTTACATTTTTTTTTTTGGTGAAATGGTAGAGGTACAATGTACCCCATTACCATTTCACACAGGGGGGGGGCGGGATCTGGGGGCCCCTTTGTTAAAGGGGTCTTCCAGATTTCGATAAGCCTCCTGCCCGCAGACCCCCACAACCACCGGGCAAGGGTTGTGGGGAAGAGACCCTTGTCCTCATCAACATGGGGACAAGGTGTTTTGGGGGGCACCCCAAAACACCCTCCCAATGTTGAGGGCATGTGGCCTGGTTCGGTTCAGGAGAGGGGGGGGCCGCGCTCTGCCCCCCCTCTTTTCTGCGGCCGCCAGGTCAACGTGCTCGGATAAGGGGTCTGGTGTGGATTTTAGGGGGGACTCCACGCCATTTTTTTTTAATTTGGGGTGGAGTTCCTCTTAAATTTCACACCAGAACTGAAGGGTCTGGTTATGGATATTTGGGGGGAACCCCACGTAATTTTTTTTTTAAATTGACGGCGGGGTTCCCTTTAACCACTTCCCCACCGCGCCATAAGCATTTTACTGCTACGGCGCGGTGGAGTTGCTTTGACACGACGTCCCTGGGACGTCCTCGTGCACTTCCGCGATTGCGCGTCCCCTGGGACGCGCTCGCGAAAGTGTCCGTGCTCGCCGGGTCTAGAAGACCCGGCGCATCACGGATCACGGTAAATTGCCGCTGATAGCGGCCGTTTACCACGTGATCGCGCCGTCGAATGACGGCGCGATCACTTGTAAACAAACCGGCGTTAATTTGATGACGCCGGTTCCTCCCTCTCCTCGCTCTCCTCTCTGTACAGTGTGCGAGGAGAGGGGGGGGGAGCGGGGTGTCAGCAGCTGAGCTGTGGCTGGATCTGTGACAAATGCAGTCACAGATCCAGCCATCCCTCAAAACATCCCAGCTCTGCCATCCCCTAGTACCCTGCAATCCCCCCAGTACCCAACAATCCCCCACAATACCCCAGTACCCCACAATACCCCAGTACCCCACAATACCCCAGTACCCCACAATACCCCAGTACCCAACAATACCCCACAATACCCCAGTAACCACCACAATACCCCAGTACCCAACAATACCCCAGTACCCCACAATACCCCAGTACCCAACAATACCCCACAATACCCCAGTACCCCACAATACCCCAGTACCCAACAATACCCCACAATACCCCAGTACCCAACAATACCCCACAAAACCCCAGTACCCCACAATACCCCAGTACCCAACAATACCCAACAATACCCCAGTACCCAACAATACCCCAGTACCCAACAATACCCCACAATACCCCAGTACCCCCACAATACCCCAGTACCCAACAATACCCCAGTACCCCCACAATACCCCAGTACCCAACAATACCCCACAATACCCCAGTACCCACACAATACCCCAGTACCCAACAATACCCCACAATACCCCAGTACCCAACAATACCCCACAATACCCCAGTACCCAACAATACCCCAGTACCCAACAATACCCCAGTACCCCACAATACCCCAGTACCCGGCAATGCCCCAATACTCAACAATACCCCAATACTCAACAATACCCCAATACTCAACAATACCCCAATACTCAACAATACCCCAGTACTCGGCAATACCCCAATACTCTGCATGATACTCGGCAATACCCCAATACTCGGCAATACCCCAATACTCGGCAATACCCCAATACTCAACAATACCCCAATACTCAACAATACCCCAATACTCAACAATACCCCAATACTCAACAATACCCCAATACTCGGCAATACCCCAATACTCTGCATGATACTCAGCAATACCCCAATACTCTGCATGATACTTTGCAATACCCCAATACTCGGCAATACCCCAATACCCTGCAATACCCTGCGCGATACTCTGCAATACCGCCTATGGGGATTTTTAAGTAGCGAGGTTTGGCGCCATTCCACGAGTGTGCGCAATTTTGAAGTGTGACATGTTGGGTATCTTTTTACTCGGCGTAACTTCATCTTTCACATTATGAAAAAAAATTGGGCTAACTTTACTGTTTTGTTTTGTTTTTTTTTAGCACAAAACAGTTTTTTAAAAAACACGCGTTCAATAAATTTCTGCGAAAATACCGTGCGAGATAAAAAGTTGTAACAGCCACCATTGTATTCTCTAGGGTCTTTGCTAAAAAAGCATATATAATGTTTTGGGGTTCTATGTAATTTTCTAGAAAATAAATGATGATTTTTCCATGTAGGAGAGAAATGTCAGAATTGGTCTGGGTGTTCCAGAACGCCTGATGACGCTCCCTGCATGTTGGGCCTCTGTATGTGGCGACGCCGTGTAAAAGTCCCACACATGGGGTATCGCCATACTCGGGAGGAATAGCAGAATGTGTTTTGGGGTGTAATTTGTGGTATGCATATGCTGTGTGTGAGAAATAACCCACTAATATGACAGAAACAAGTTTTTTTTTTTTTTTTTTACAGAATTTTCAGTCGTTTTTCTTTTATAGCGCAAAAAATAAAAAACCCAGAAGTAATCAAATACCACCAAAAGAAAGCTCTATTTGTGTGAAAAAAAGGACAAAAATTTCAAATGGGTAGAATGTTGTATGACTGAGTAATTGTCATTCATATTGTGAGAGCACCGAAAGCTGAAAATTGGTCTGGTTAGGAAGGGTGTTTAAGTGCCCAGTGGTCAAGTGGTTAATATCCATACCAGACCTAAAGGGTCTGGTTATTGAATTTGGGGGGACCCCCACACTTTTTTTTTTTTTTTTTTTTATGAATGAATTCTTCTGCAATTGCCAGGAGCCGACAATTCATTATTGCCGCGAGTCAGTTTTAAACGGCTTTTTTGCTTTGGAAAATGTCATTTTGTGCAGAGACATTTCTAACCACGGGAAACATGCGCTTTTTCACATGCTGACATTAGAGCCCCCCATAGTACGAAATTTAAAGAAAAATTACACTTTTATTGTTGCACTTTTAGCATTATTAAAATCACTGCTCCCGAAAAAACGGCCGTTTAAAAAAATAAAAAAAGCATCGGTACATGTCCCCTGGGGCAGGACTGAGGTCCCCAAACACTTTTTAGGACAAAACTTGCAGATTAGCCTTTAAAATTCACAATTAAGATTTCCCCCATAGACTTTAACAGGGAGTTCGGCGGCGGCTTTACTTATCAATTGCATCGCGCTGCTGCTGCGGCCGGTTCATGCGCCTAATTAAGGCTTCATCCAGCGCACGTATTAAGGCATGTACCGGCGCAGCGCAGCTTCAATAGTAAATCACCCCCATAGTTTCAATTCCCACTCACCTACTTTCTCACAATTCCAACCGGCTGTTCCAAAATGCGACTCCCACCACCAACTTGCGTGATGACGTCATGTCTAGGCCACATCTGGGCAGCTTATATTTCCTGAGCTCATATAGCGCTGCACTTGATTACTGTTTTTTTGTAGATTTGGTATCACAAATTGTGTGCGAGCAGCAGGATTTTGGTATAATTTTGCCTCTGTGTAGAGTTTATTCTTTTAATATTATTACTATTGTTCGGTATAACCTTTCGATAGTAAATTTACACTAACAATTAGAAACAATTGCTGGGTATGCCAGAAAGACCAATGGAGGTTCACCAGCCACTAGCTTGTGGGTGGGGTCACCCAAGGTTGTTACCCAAGTTGAAGAAATGGAAATTTAGAAAAATGTTGAACAGTTATTGTATTGATGAGTTGCAAGTAAAACAGAAAACAATGGCAATCCGCAATCACTAGCACCAGAGTTGCCAACGGTCTGTAAATTTACAGACAGTTTGTAAAAATTAACCAATTTTTGCATGTCCCTAAATGTCTGTGATTGGCTTTGAAAAGGCCCAGGAGGCTGTGCACCTGCGTTGTGCAAGCCTGCTTGCGATGTCATGGTGCATGTCAGGCATATATATAAACGCCAATGTCCAACACACCTTTTGCCACTAGCCACCATTCCACTGCAAGGAGCCAGGGAGGACAGATAGAGTGAGTCTCTCTCTCACCATGCCATGGTCAAACACACATTGCCTCTGTCTGCTTCCCAACCCTAACCCCTGCCTGCCTGCACTTCCCAGTAGGTTGTCCGGTGATCAGCCCATGAATCATCCATCCTGCCATCTCTCTCATCTCATGGTGACTGTAATGTCTCTTTGGGAGCAATGGAGCAACCTCTCTCTCTCTCTGGGGTCAATGGAGAAGCCTCTCTCTTTATGGGAGCAATAGAGTGGCCTCTCTCTCTCTCTCTCTGAAGAGCAATGGAGTGTCCTCTTTCTCTCTCTGGGGGCAATGGATCAGTCATTTCTCAGTCTGGGGGCAATGGTGCAGTCTCTTTCTAGGAGTGCGTTATGCTCAGAATGCAGGGGTCAGGAGTGTGTTACACATAAAATGCAGGGATCAGGAGTGCCTTATACTCAGAATGCAGGAATCAGGAGTGCATTATGCTCAGAATGCAGGGTTTAGTAGTGCGTTTGGCTCAGAATGCAGGGTTTAAGAGTGCGTTACTCTCAGAATGCAGGGATCAGGAGTGCATTACGCTCAGAATGCAGGGATCAGAAGTGTATTACACTCATAATGCAGGAATCAGGAGTGTGTTACACTCAGCGTGCAGAGATCAGAAGTGCGTCACAATCAGAATGCAGGGATCATGAGTGCATTGCGCATCAGAGGCAGCTGAGGGTGGAGAGAGAAGGACCGGCAGCTGGGAGTAGCAGGCGTTGGCAGCACAGATCCGTTCCTGGTCCAGCTGTTGACTACCCGTGGTTGACAGGTAACCCGCAGTAGACCATGGGTGTCCAACCTGCAGCCCTCCAGCTGTTGCGAGATTACAAGACCCATGAGGCATTGCAAGGAAAGTCCCATGAGGCATTGCAAGGCTGGCAGTTACAAACATGACTCCTGAAGGCAGAGGCATGCTGGAACTTGTCTCCCAAAGGATACAAGGCCCGAGGGATTCTATAAGTAGCACTAGTAAGTGGGGGACACTAAAAGGGGCTGGTGTTGGCTGTAGGTTATGCCTGGTTCATCTACAGCTTACACCCGAAAGTGGGTAAAAATTTAGGAGGGCTGTTACATACAGGGGCCCATATTAAAGGGGCTGTTGTGGCCATAGGTTACACCCAGATGTAGATGGGAATTTTATGGGGGCTGGTTTGGCTGTACTTTTACCACAGAAGTGGGAAAAACATTTTAACCACTTCAATACTGGGAAGTTTTCCCCCTTCCTCCCTAAGCCAATATTCAGCTTTCAACACTTTGAATGATAATTGCACAGTCATGCAACACTGCACCCAAATTACATTTTTATAATGTATTTATTTTGGTGGTATTCAGTCACCACTGTTTTTTTTTGTTTTATTATTTGCTAAATAAACCATAGCAGCAGTAAAAAACTGACATTTTTTTGAAAATCAGCTGAATCCTGCTATACTGAGGCCCGAAAATACAAGGACACTACAAATACCACCCAAATGACCCCTTCTTAGAAAGTAGAATGTCCAAGATATTTTTAAGAAGCATGGTGAGTTGCAATCTTGTAATTTTTTGGTCACAAATTTTAGGAAAATTAAAAAAAAAAATTGTTTACAATTACAATTTTTGTTACATACTGTCAAAAGTGCACTACAGCTTCATTATATAATTGGTGTTTTGGTGACCAGGGACACTGACTGGGGACAGTCAGTGACTTGTGTAAACATTTTATTGAATGTTTTTGAAAACAAGATAGAAATGCCACATACTGGACAGTCATGTAACTAGGGAAAAAAAACAAGTTATTAGCAATATCTTCTAATGGGTAAGAATGGGGTCTCCTGCCATGAAGACCCCACAGTGAGAGTATGGCAAGCATCGACAAATTCTAATGAACATTTGACCTGTGTACCTGAGTGCAAGATAGTCAGATACGACCACTGCATATTTATACAAAAGTAGTCTTCTTCGGGTCACTCTCAAATCTGCTATTCTCGCTCACTGGTGCCAAGCCACATGGGGGAGGGGGTATGGGAGAAAAAGGGGTGAGAAAAGAAAAGGGAGGGGAAAGCAGGAAACAGAAAGTAAAGGATGGGGTTGGGTGGGGTCACCACCAACTGCCTTTTCCATCTATCATAGCCAAGTGTATGGATGCAACGTCATAGATGGCATGCTAGGATGCCTATCACAATTTTCAGTCGTGTTGGTGTAATCAGATATTAATTGGATATTATTTGGCAGACTGGTGTAGATCTTTATATGAGCGTGAACCTCAAAAGGTCGGCAATTCTTTTTATTACATACTTTGACCAGTTTGACCTGACGGGAAAACTGCGAGGAAGCATACACACGTCCAGTTTTTCCGGCCAAAAGCTCTCCTGGCAGTTTCCCCAACAGGAAAACCGGTTGTGTGTATGAGGCTTTAGAGCAGGTGTTACACTGTCTGCAGTTCCACTTTAGAAATGGAAGGGGCACCGCTTCTGCCAAAAAACTCACAAATGTAGGCATTGTTTTTTCAGGCTAATGGCTAACTGATGTGCAAGTCAAAGACTGGTTAAAAGTAGATGCCTTGTCTGTTGTGTAAAAAATTGTTCAGTATAGCACGTGGTGGTCTTCGTGATTTCCATAGTCATGCTGTAAATTCAAAACACTTTCAAAAACAAAAGTCTATTGCTGCAGCTAAAAAAGCTAACCATGGAATTGTTAATTTGGTAAAAAAAAAAAAAACACCACCAGATTCAGCAGTGTTGTCTCATAAAAAAGAACTTCTGAAATTGAGTTAAAAATAATAAAAAAAAAATCACAGGAAAATAAATGCTACTAATTTTATTAGATGATCTTATGATAACATCCCTGACCGCGTACTGTCCCCTGCTCTCTCTCCTCATTGGCTTACTGGCTGTGATTGACAGCAATGAGAGGCAGTGGCTCCCCCTGCTGTCTCAGCCAATGACGAGAGAGAGACCTGGGACAGCCAAGGCTCCTTTGCACATTTCTGGTTAGAGAGAGGGTCAGGCTAACATTGGGGGGGGGGGGGGCTGTTCGGGGAGCAGCACACAGAACGTTTTTTTTACCTTCATGCATAGAATCCATGAAGGTAAAAAAAGCTTCAGCCTTTACAACTACTTTAAATACTAAAATGTGCACAGAAAACTGTAATTTAGTAAATTCTTCATATATCAGTAAAAACTTGGATGTGTTAGTACATTTTTGGTGTGATGTTAGTAAATTTCACTTTGGTAGGTTAACAACCTAGTAATATGGCTGTAGCAACTGTGGCAGAACACTCGATATAACAGTTCCAGGCACTCTTATAGTAGCAAACTCAGTAACACTGACAGTAACAGGTGGTGCAGTAATGCTATTAGCAGCAGTAACAATAATGCTGGTAGTACAACAGTATTGGATTGATTTACTAAAATTGTTGTGAGTGCAAAATCTGGTGCCGCTTGGCATAGAAACCAATCAGTTTCCATTTTCTTTGTCAAAGCTTAATTGTACAAGCAGAAATTAGAAGCTGATTGGCTCTATGTACAGCTTCACCAGATTTTGCACTTTCCAGTTTTTGTAAATCAATCCCAATGTCTACAGCTCCACAAGGTATCACACAGGCATAACCTACATTACTGGGGTGGCATCTGCAGGAGGGGTGGCTGACTATCAGGGTAGTGGAACAAGTGGCAATTGAGAAAGCTATGCAGTAGTCGCTGAGACCAGTGAATAGTAAAGCATACAGTAGTGTCCATAATTTCTTCTTTACAACACAGGAATCTTTCCCTGAGGCCGAGTACACACGATCGGTCAAAACGGACTGAAGGTCCGTTTTCATCGGTCCAAAACGATTGTGTGTGGGCCCCATCGGTCAGTTATCCTTCGGTCAAAAAAAAGAGAACTTGCTTTAAAATTTAACTGATGGTTATCCTTCAGACCGTTCTTATCAGATGGACTGATCGTGTGTACGCGGCCTAAGGCTAATTCATTGACCCTGACAGACAGGGTTCTTTTCTCTACTCTAGCCACTCCTAATGTGCACCAAATCCAGCAGGGCACTGATATTTATTAAAACTGCCCATACCAAAGATGGCACAGCCACAGCACACAGCGCCATCTACAGAATAAAGGGCATACTGCACTTGCTACAAGCATAAAAACTAGGAGTTAGGAATTCCTTGGGAATATTAAGAATAGGCTTATGTCGCGTACACACGATCATTTTTTGTGATGAAAAAAAACAACGTTTTCAAAAACGTCATTTAAAATCACCGTGTGTGGGCAAAACGTTGTTTTATGTCTTCAAAAAATGACCAAATTTTTTTTCCGAACATGATTGAATTTTTTGTCTTGTTTTTCAAAACGTTGTTTTTTGTGTCATAAAAAGTGATGGTGTGTGGGCAAAACGATGTTGAAAACGACGTTTTTAAAGCCGCGCATGCTCAGAGGCAAGTTATGAGACGGAGCTTCAATGGAACAGAGTGCCGTCGAACGTGGTGTACGTCACCACGCTTTGCTAGAGCATTTTGGAAAAACGATGGTGTGTATGCAACGTCATTTTGGAAAATGAAGTTTGAAAAACGTTGTTTTGTTTCATCACTTGAAACGTCGTTTTTTCTATCACAAAAAATGATCGTGTGTACGCGACATTAGTGTTCAGTCTGTTGAGGGCGTTTGGCATAGATAAAGGTGACAGCAGCAGCTGCTTGCAGCCACTGCATCCTTACGAAGCACTGAAATCACCTGGACCATTCATTTACACATAAACAAATGGACAGGAAATGAGCCTTACATTATTTCCCAAATATGGTACAGGTTATATTTGGGCACTGATGTCACCCCATCCCTTCTTTTAGATTGCGAATTGCGAATTAATCAATCACACTGTAGAGCCCTGTGTTTACTAACAACACAGGGCTCTACACAGAGCAGCGATGTAGCTGTTTCTTTTTCCCTGCTAAGAAAAATCAGCCACATTGATTAGTAAAAGCAACACATAGTGCACACATTACACATTGTTAGGTACACAGTTAATCCCTTAATTGCCCCTAGATGTTAACTCAGTGACAGTGTATAGTATTAGCACTGGTGATGTCAGTGTCAGTTAGTCAGTTCCCACCCAGTGTCAGATTGCTCGCTGCACAGGCACTACATAAGTTGCTGATCACGGCCATTACTAGTAAAAAGTATATGTACTAACACTTGTAGATGCTATAACTTTCACGCAAACCAATCAATATTCACTTATTGGGATTTTTTTATTGGTTATGTTTTATAGCAGAAAGTAAAAAATATTGTTATTTTTTCCAAAATATTTTGTTTATATAATAAAAGAAAAAACAGTGGTGATCAAAAACCAGCAAAAGAAAGCTCTATTTGTGTGAAAAAATTAAATTTGTGTACCATGTTGCATGACCATGCAATTACCAGTTAAAAAAATGACCTGGTAATGAACCTGGGTTAAAATCTCCTGGATGTTCAAGTGGTTAAAACCGGGATCGAGATTCTGATAAGCTCCCAGCCTGCAGACCCCCACTACGACCAAGCAAGTGTTGTGGGGATGAGATCCTTGTTTTAATCAACATGGAGACAAGGTGCTTTGTCAGGGGGACCCCCATGTTCTAGTTATGTGGTCTAATGTAGTTCAGGGGACTGGAAGCTACTACCCACCCCTCGTCCTTGGCCAAAAAGAGCTGCATACTCAGATTAAAGTAAAGCTTAACTGCTTGCCAACTTGCACACGACGATATACGTCGACAGCATGGCTCGGACAGGCAAAAGGACGTACCTGTACGTCCCCTTTAAGATTGCAGTATTGTGGCCGTGCGCACACAGCCGGCCGCGTGCGCCCGCCTCGAGCTCATTGAGCTGGACTGCGGGTCATGTGGACTGGATTGTCTCGCAGTGAGTAAGAATAGGGAGATGCTGATGTAAACAAGCATCTCCCCGCTCTGCCTAGTGACAATGACAGTGATCACCGCTTCCTGTAATCGGAAGCAGTGATCACTGTCTTGTCACATGTAGCCCATCCCCCCTGCAGTAAGAATCACTCCCTAGGGCACACTTAACCCCTACAGCACCACCTAGTGGTTAACCCCTTCACTGCCAGTGTAATTTTCACAGTAACCAGTGCATTTTTATAGCACTGAGGGCTGTAAAAATGACAATGGTCCCAAAAATGTGTCAAAAGTGTCCGATGTGTCCACCAAATGTCGCAGTCACGATAAAAAATTGCTGATCACTGCCATTACTAGTAAAACAATTATTAATAAAAAAAAAACATAAAACTTTCCCCTATTTTGTAAAAGCTATAACTTTTGCGCAAACCGATCAATAAACGTTTTTTTTTTTTTTTTACCAAAAATATGTAGAAGAATACGTATCGGCCTAAACTGAGGAAAAAAAATATTTAATATATATTTTTGGGGGATATTTATTATAGCAAAAAGTAAAAAATATTATTTTTTTTCAATATTGTCGCTCAATTTTTGTTTATAGCGCAAAAAATAAAAACCGCAGAGGTGATCAAATACCACCAAAAGAAAGCTCTATTTGTGGGAAAAAAAGAACGTCAATTTTGTTTGGGAGCCACTTCGCAGGACCACGCAATTGTC